>JAIOTZ010001596.1:0-31313 GCA_023374045.1 Limonium bicolor | reverse complement strand
AACCCTACCTAGCGACTGACTGCTTAGAATTCCATAACAGGATGCACTGAGGGAACACCTACCTAGGGATGGCAACGGGTCGGGTTCGGGTCGGGTGATGCTCCACCCGACCCGTCACTCGTTTTCCACCCCACCACCGACCCGTCACCCGCAACTTCATCACCCGTCACTGTTTCACACCCGTCACCGTTTTTATATTTTTTAAAAGTATTTTTTGTTTAACACCTTATAAAGATTAATTTTTAAAAAAAATACACTTATATTTCGTTCAACAATACTAACTACATCACTAACTATCATAACATACTCAAAACATGGAGTATTAAACCAAAATATTTCCAATATCTCAACAAATTTGGATAAGTATATTTTTTTTAATATAATACATATGGGAGACGGTCGGTGAACGGGTCGGGTGACCAGGTGAAAAATGTTCACCCGACCCGACCATCACCCGCACCGTTTCACCCGTCACCCTTTTCACCCGTTTTTTCAGGGTTTTTACTCGTTTTAGCGGGTCGGGTGGTCGGGTGGTCGGGTGAAATGAGCACCCGTCACCCATTGTCTCCTACACCTACCACCCATATATCAAAACAACTCTTGCTAACCACCATAGAAATTATAAACTCAACACAAAACCTGAAACAAAATCTGAAAAAGTCTCCTTTCCAAAACCCAAGAAAAGCCCTAATATTTACATCTTAACCTCCCCAAAACTCATCCAAGCCCCAGTATAATCAACAAACCCATTTATGTCATACTATCAACTCGTACTCATTTGACTTCAACACCACTGCCAAACCCTAGACACCAAAAAGTATAGGTGACCAGCAACAAGCCTTCTGCTTCCAGGCTCAACTTCATTCTGAACAGTAACCTCGGTTTCCCCAGGGGTTGCCTCTACATCGGATACATGCATCACAGCTTCACCCACTTCCACCAATTGCGTCAACTCAACCACAAAGTGTTTACATGCACTAACTGGGTAGCCATGCCCTTCTTAGATTGAGCATCAAGCTTTTCCAGTTTCCAGACCTCTTTAAGTATGCCATCATGAACTACTTGATCATACTTCTGCACCCCCTGCTACACCGAACCCTTGTCCACTTTCATCGGGACTCGCATCTCATCGGCCTCACACTTCTTCGTTCCTCATGCAAATTCCCAGCACCACCTCTTGATGTCCCCCTCAAAATCATCCGTCAGTCGGTATCTTTCCCCAAGAGCCCAACATATACCTCCAAACCTCATCATTGGCTCAACACACTCGCCCTCTTCCCAAATCTTAGCCCCGCAGCCCGTAACTGAGGACCATATGGTAAGCGCCTCTTTTAGTTTATGTTGATCAAAGCAAACTCGTGTCGCATAAAGGCACAAACCACAGAAAAAACAAATCGCTTGCATACACTCATAGGTAATTTGGAGGACATATCAACACCTTCAAGAAACATTACAAAGCATCTCAAAAGTAGTTTAAAAACTATCAAGCATAACTTTAATACGCATAAATTCACCCTAGTCTTCCATCATCCTCCCCATACTCCACAAAATGTCTGACTCGATCACCCAAACGCTTGGTTAAATCCTAGTGATAAAATAAAAAGTAAACATCATGATGCGCACCCAGATCGGGATCCATAGGAAGCTATATTCTTTTGGCACATTCTGCTTATCCACTCGCTGGAACGCCATCAAGGATCCGTACAAAGACCAAGACCCTCTTTTTAACACCGCATGCATCATATCCAGCTTCTAAATACAAAAAGAAACAAATTCTTACCAACTATATGCACATTAAGATTACCATCCATTTGCCAAACACTACCCATTTGTGAATAAGAGGACTATATCGAGCCATGGAGAACAAAATGGGTATGTATGGCAAATGGATGGCACATAAGAAATGCGTGTATTATTGCTACAAAATAAGACAACACCCGCACAATAATAATCGTACGAGTAAATTAATAGGAACCCCCTTGAGGTTTTGGGATAATACTCTTAACTACATTCTAGTTTGCATAATTATTTGCAACCACCTTGAGGTTTCGGTGTCTTTGACTATGAGCCCCCGAGTATAACTCCGTTAATAAATCATTTACCCTATGCTGATCTGTCAGCTTTACACTAAATAATGCCACCATGGATAAAAATCATTGCTTAATCAACATTTTCTGTCGGGGTTAGGGATTGTTGTCGTCTTCATATTACTTGAAAAAGGGATACAACACAGTACCCCTCCAGATGTTGTTGTCTATATAAATTCAACAGATTGCTGAACTCAATCAGGGGTTAGGGATTCACATAATAGGCTCTGTTCAATATAGTACCATTAGAATACCATCGACTTAATGCATTAAATCCTCCCCAATGTCTGACTACCGAAAAACCAACTAGAAAGTGGCTGAAATCCTTAATGAACCTAATGATGGGATCACAAATAACAACATAGTAGGAACCCTAATTCGATTCAATGGAGAAGAGTTAAAGAAAATGGTTGTCGATTCGATGAACATACCTTGAGTTCACGCTGAAGAATTAGTTAGGGGAAGAAAACATTGAAATCGAACTCGCAGCAACACAAGAGGAACAAATGGGAGAACAATTCGAGTTAGGGTTTACGATATTGGGTGTACCACTGTAGATGTAACACCCCTCTCCATAATCACGATATAATCCCTCACATAGCAATAATTAAAACGTCTCGCAGCGGAAAATAAACAACAATTACAAAACTCACTCGGGTGTCACCGGCCATTACTCGCCCATGCGAGCAACGTAGCCAAACTACATCCAACTTCCATAATAAACAAACTGCTAACCGCAGTGATAACGAGAAACTCCTATACATCATACTAAATCCATAAATCATAAACATCGACAAGTGAGCATCTACCCAATCTTAAGAATACACAACCTTACCATAAGACCATACACCATCTTCATTGCTATACAACATCTCCAACTACCCTGTTCCTGCTCTTCAGCTCCGACAATGATCAACAACCTGTAATGGTGTAGTATCAGCGATAGACGCTGAGTATGCCGGGCCTGGACCCTAATGGTCACTTGTCATTTTAACCATCTTATTATTAGATTGGTTTCATGCTTTTCCTTTTTACAGTTATAATCAAAACTGAAGCATAAATGTATAATATACATAATCAACCATCCAAATATCCATAAACATTAGTCATCCATCCAAACCAAACATTCATAGAATATTTCAAATAACATTTGTATATCAAACGTATCGAGCAATAACAATTTAATGTACCATGTACATTCGTCGTAACGTACAGTTTTCATATTTAATTTACCTTAGCCTTGTAGGCTCCATCCAACCATCAACATACATAAAATAACCACAAGTATAACCAATGAACAACAAAGCGGAACAACGAGAATAATAAACAAGTATTTAGTCTTGTCCATGGTATTGTTCGCCACTGTATAAGTATCAATTGTTTTAGTTGTTTAGTTATACCTAGTGACAATGTCTCGTTAAAACGACATGTCTCTAGTTACCCATATATTATGGCGGGTCACCCACGGCAGTAGCCACTCCAACGGTAGAGTCTCCGACCAACGAGCCATTCTAGCTCACGGGAAATTTTCTTGATACTTACGGACCCGTACGCGGACATCCTGGTATCGTTTTTGTGATCACAGCGCGCACCAAGAGCCACATCCTCTTGGCTTTACTTCCATTCCATTAATTAATTAATTACACCATCGCATCGCATTACCAAATTTTCTAACACAGCAGACTAAGGTCATTAGTCCAATCCGGAGTCTGTAAACTCGGGATCCAGTGTTAGATACGAGAGCGGCGTATAGAAAGGCCAATGCTCCGTATAACAGTCTCAGATAATATGTATATTTTATTATCTTAGTGCTACAACATTTTTCTGACGTTCCTTATGTTTCTTATAAGATAGCACCATAGCCGCTAGTTCGTTTTATATATAGGTTCATATATACGAACCAATATTGTTAACTCAACAACAGTAAATAATAAGCAGCTATAAATATACAGTTCATGCATATTAATTATCACATTCAGACAAACAATCTTATCACAGATCACACAGATGTCTGAACTGAGGAAGTCCTCGGAGACAATCAAAGACTCATAACAACATACAAGTTATATCAACCAAATCCGAGCCCAAGGAGCAACCTTAGGACAACTCGGATCAAACCCCTTTACATACCGTTCACCCTGACTGTATTACGGTGGAGTATGAATCAGCAAGATCCTACGCTCCGTGTAGTCCGTTAGCTCGTCAAGCGTCCTTGTCAGAAGTATACTCTAAACGGTAATAAAACTATAAGTCAGTCTCCATGACTAACTACATCCGGTATTTCCGAATTATAAGTAACCCCGACAGTTCACCCCTGTTTTCTACAGTTGTTTGTTACAGGTTTTCTAAAACAGTCGGCTTTGTTACTTAAAACGCGTACGTCAAAATTATTTCAACTGTTAAGTTTAATTCCCTAATTTCTTTTAATCTTATCCACATCTAGTTTAGGTACGTAACCTATAGTTGCATGTATGCATGCATTCTTATATTATATATTTTTTTCCATCATCCATTATAATTCTTTGTATTTCATTACCCATTATCTTAGCAAAATTCATAGCCTATAGTTTGTAACTATATTTTTTTCCAAATAACCACCACCATTAAATCATAAGGTTTTCAACCAAAATATATTTATCCACCTTATATACATTATTCTTGTGTATGTATATTTTTACCACGTAGGTAATTCTCATGAGTTTCATAAACTCTTGTATTTTATGTTACATTTTATCATCTTTTATTGGATGATTATTCCCATTAGTTGTATTATATTATACAACTTATATTAAGGTTATTATCCTAATATCATGTAACATCTTATGTTGTATAATTACAACTCCTAAGGTTTATTCCATAAACACCTTAGTTTATAAATCTCATTTATTTATAGTTTGTCACATTATTTTATGTGAGTACCCTTCCTATATTAATTCCATCTAAACCATATCATTGTCATAACATTTATAACATTATTTTAAGGTTCATCTTTCAACTCTTATTAATTCGGTATATCCCTTGAATTTATTTAAATTCCCTTTTTGACCACATAACATTATGTAATGTTATACCAAAATACTAATACCATTTGATATGATATTTTTATTTCTTTTAACTCATAACCTATAGTTTTTATACAAAACTATTGTATATTGCCTCATAGGCATATATTAAACCTTATACTTTTCCTTAAACCATAATTTCCTTTATTTACCAAATCACCCCTTTCTTTTTACCATGTTATATATACCATTCAATATAACATTTCTAACTTATAAAAGAGTATAACCTATGGTTATTTTTTGTAAATTTCGAACAGCCCTTGTGCTATTCTATAGTGGCCATTTGGCCCTATTTATAACATATAGTTTTACCATATCATTAAAATCATATCTTATACACATGTCTCAATAGATACTCTTAAATAATTCTAAAAATCTCCAAATTTCACCAAAGGGTTATAATATCCTTATTAACCCATATACTCTTGGTATTTACCATTCCACCATCTATTTTTCTCCAAAGTGTCATAATGACATAATAACTATATATTATACATATATAGTTTATTTTAATTCCAAAAACAACCCAATAAATTCCTAAAAATTCTTAATAGCCCATGGGTGTTTAAAATACCATTGTACACCCTTTATTTTGGTAATAACATATTTACCACATATGTCATAAAAATATTACCATAAAATACTTATCTTATTATAACACCTTAAATAAGTTATCTAACTTATTTATTTTGGTCAAAACCTAGCATATGGTCAAGGTTGACCACCTTAATATTTCCTTGACCACCAATTCCTTATAATTACGGTTTAGTACCCAAACTTTCTAGAAATCACCATTTAACCCCAAAACTTTATAAACTCTTATAAACTTTATTTTAACTCCTTTTTACCTCTAATTTTCGGCCTTATTATTCTAAAGCCCTCAAATTTATTTTAATTACACCTAGGACCCACTTCTTTTCGGTAATAATAGAATATCACCTAAACTTAAATAAAAAACTTGTAAATGCATAAATAAAATGGCCTAAAATACATGGCCTTATTAAACATTGGCTTGCAAAATAAATGACACATAAATGTCCCAAAATACCTATAAAATTTCGGCCTCACCATATAATTTTCATTTATTTACCAAACTTCCACATAATGTCTTAAATTTGACATTTATGCTTGTTTAATTAGTTATAAAATTTATTAAACCATTCCTTAAACATTTTAAGGTCAAAAAGACCTTATTATTCTTCTTCACTCACGGCAATTTAATTAGAAGTAGTTTAAACTTGTATTAATGTAACAAGTTAAGGTTTTAAGTAATTTATACCTTGATTTAACCTAGATAGAACCTTGTTTGGTTCGGCCACCTTAAGTAGACATTCTCCACAGCTTGTTTTACATGTTTTCAAACAGAAACCAAGGCATAGTTAGTCTCAAGAAAGATCTAACCATAAGGAGTAATTTAATGTAAGATTTAAGGCAAAAATCACCTTAAAAATGCAAGGAGATTTCAAGATGATTTCGACCTGAATCAAACACACCACAAGGTGTTAGATCCACCATATTGACATAGGAAATAGCTAGATCTCAACAAGCTACCTTGTTATTAGGTTTTACCTTGGAAAAATGCCTTAAAAGAGGGTATTTCCTTTGGATCTCGGCCACCTTTGCTCCAAATGGCTAACCAACAGATTCCACATGAAAAGGAGAAGAAGACGAGGCTATGACCAAAGTTTCACAGCCGAACTTGAAGGGAATCAAAAGTTATGAGCTTAAAGCACATTTTTACCTTAAAATGAGATTTTGAGCAACCTTGGTCTCTAAACTTGTTTCATTCGAATTTGATTGATGTTCTAACCTTAGAACACTGAGAATAAGCCATAGGAAGTGATTAGTCACGAGATCTAAGCATAGGTGGTGAGGAGATGAAGAAAAAGAGCCAAAAACAAGCCTTAAACCATCATTTGGAAGCTTAGAAGTTAGATCTACCTTCTTAGCTGAGGAGCCACGGTTGGGAGAGCTTGTGAGAGTCTGAAAGGGGAGATTCACCGTTTGGAATGAAGCTAGGAGAGAGAAGAAGCTTGGTATTGGTATTATTTGCTTAGAAAATGCAAATTGATTAGTTTATTGATTGATTAATGAAAGATGACTCACCTAATGGATAAGAGGGACAAGGAGCCGGCTGATTGAAGAGAGGAGAGGCTCCTCACACGTTTTTCCAGCTGGTGGAGTCAATAATGGAGTAAAAGGTAGTGTATAAACAAATAAAAGGCAAAAGTAAGCCCCTGATTTAAGGAGAAATGTTGGTGTCTTGCTTATTATACTAGTAAGCCACGAAATGGGAGCCTCCTAAGCTTGTATATGCCGATCTCACATGGTCTAAGGGGTCAAATTTGACCTCTTGACCAATCTTAGTCAATGTTGACTCATGTGGGCCCCCTTTTAGGGTTTTATTAATATTTTAATATTATACTTGTAAAAATTCGTAAATTTCTGGAATTAAATTCCTAATATCATATAATATGATATTTTATCATATTTAAAGGTATTTATAACCTTTTAGCTCATTTAAAACCAATTTAGAAGGCGATTACACAAAAACGTGCTTTAAGGAGTTTTAGTGCACATTTTGTGTCGCAAGGTGTTTCTGAGCTTGGTTTTCTTTGACAACGGTTTTGTTGTCTTTCTTACATGATATTTGATCATGGTATCCAATTCTATATCATTTAGAGGTCATTTGATTTTTAAGGTTTTCCTAGAGCACCTTTTTGCCCTTTTTGACCTTGAAGCATATAAATGCTTTTTCTTCGTGTTGGAGTGTTGTCCAACGGTTATAATATGTTTAATATTATGTTAATATACTTAGGACAAATTTTTAAGTCCTAAGAAGTTCATTTGGGTATTTATTTACCCTTAACAATCAAAGGGTGCAACATCTTGTTTTGTGTTGACCACTGTTGTTCTCAGTTGACTTTTAAGGCGTGTTTAGGCCTTAATTAATGTGATTAGATATTTAATCCATGTTTTATTAATTTGGGGTATTTCAGTAGAGGTTAGAAAATGTTGCTTAAGCGGTGAATTTTGTCCATGGTGGCATCATTTAGTGAATAAAATGACCGGTCATCACGGGGTTAATGATTTATTAACGAAGTTATAGCTCGAGGGCTCGTAGTCAAATATACTGTAACCTCAAGATGGTTGCAAATAATTATACAAACTAGAAGGTGGTTAAGAGTATTATCCCAAAACCTCAAGGGTGTTCCCAGTAATTTTCTAATTGTAAATATAGACTGCTCTGAAATGTCATTGCTTTTGGTGTCTTGATGTGCAGCATTTTTGTTGTTTCTAGCTAGTATAGTATGCCTGCATTAATTTGGTTGAAAAATGAACTGCTATTGGTAAATTGCAGTTGAAAGTATGAACATTGCTAGCATATTTACTTAGTGGATACTTCTAGACGAGCACAATGCATCTTTAATTCCCATTATAACATTATTAACTTGGAGTTCACAGAACGAGATGATGATTATGATTAGAAATTTTGATATAATCCAGATACCCGACTCGTAAATTATGAGTTTAGGTTAAATTTTTGTATCCTTTTAATTTTTGAGTCAGGTCTGGTCATCCATAATTTTATTGAGTTGAGTATGAGTTAAAGTTTTAATGTGAGCATAACCTGACCCATTGTCTATATTTTATTGAAAAAATAAATGCAGTAAATACATATATTATCATGTCATTTTGACTTTTTTATAAATGTATAACTATTAATTAAAAATACATATAAAAACATTATCAATACTCTTCATGGTCTATCAAAATATGATAAATACATTTTTTAAGACCATCAACATTTTTTATACATATAAGGAAAATGATAATTTATTGGTATTAAAATGAAAAATTGTTAAAATAATAATAATAATATAATAATAATAATATAATAATAATAATAAGAGTGTATTTAGAAAATTTTGGGTTATATGAGTTAGATTTGAGTTGAATGGTTTTTTATGGGTCGGGTTAGAGTTGAAAACTTGTAACTTTAGAATTGGATTTAGGTCAATAAATTCTCAAATGGGTGAATATAAATTAACCCCAACCTGGCCATCCATTTGAATCGTCACCCCTAATTATGATGTTGAAGAAGATATGAAATATGATATTCCGAGGGTAAGATATACAATTCTAAAATAAAGTAACATTTTACTATTAATAGGTAATTATGATGATGTTAAATCACGGTGAAATTTCCCGGGAACGGGTGTTTGGCCCCCTCATTTCCCATGCAAGAGTATCTTACATTGTAATTCCCGATTTCGTGTTTTTTTTTACCCGTTGTAAAGAAGCCGATAATTCATTTATCGGCTTCAGTAATGCCGATAAATGAATTATCGGCTTCTTTACAACCAGAAATTCGACCGTTGAGGCTTTGTAAGAAGCCGATAATTCATTTATCGGCATTACTGAAGCCGATAAATGAATTATCGGCTTCTTTACAAAGCCTCAACGGTCGAATTTCTGGTATGAGCTTATATAAACGACTGAATGGCTCTTCAAACTTGTGCTGCTTCATTGCTATCTCGTTCCTATTTTTCCTTCTCTTTACACATTCCTCACTCTTTCAACCAGTTGCTATACATATTTGATATGGATATCCCATGTACTCTGTACCTAAATGTAGAGCTCAAATACAATCCAGATGGTATTTATTTTCATATAAATCCCAATTGGTCGAAATTTATCGATTGTGAAATTCCCCAGTCTTCCACATATCAATCCTTCAAAGATACCGTCAAAAATCTTGTCGACTTGGAGTTAGGGGGAGATTATGTCATCACCGACATGGTTTGCAGAAAGTTGGAGAACAAATATCCAACTTGCTCATATCTTCCACTCAAAATTACTAGCGATTCCCGGGTGAAGCTGATGATATCGAACTTCATCAAGAATTCAGACTTGCTGAATAACGTGGCTGTGCAAGTTGAGTTCGAGCATGTGACTACCCCTTCTCCGGAGGAAGACGATGAAACCGATGATGATTTTTCCCAGCATCAACAAGCCGAAGATGAAAATCTACAGACTTCGGATGATGATTCTGAGATGGAGCCAGAAGATTTAGCTGACGACGACGACATGGTTGATGAAGCTGGGCCTCCACACCGTACACTCCTGCAGCCCCGTTCTCATCGCAAGTGGATTTAGAGGCCATAAGCCAGATACCATCAGACATTGATCGACGCGGTTTGCCATACTGGAGGCCAGGTCAAGAGTTCGTCGTGGGGCAAGAATTTGCTGATAAAAATGTTCTTGTGACTGCAGTAAAACAGTATCACTTGGAGAGAAACGTAGATTTCATTGCTCCCGAGAATAACAGGAGAATTTACACCCTAAGGTGCCGACAAGGGTGCACTTTCAGATTTCGAGCTGCGCTGCTAAAGAATTCATTTGAATGGCGGATACGGAAATTCAGTCCTCACACATGTGCTCCAGCCCTAGACGAGAGTAATGATCGTTTTTTGACTTACAATTTCATAGCTGAAGTCATGATACCAAGGATCAAAGAGAACCCTGGTCTACAAGTGAAGACTGTGATTCAACTTATCCGCTCAGAATATAAAAGGAAGATTAGCTACAAGAAAGCTTGGTTAGGCCGTGCTGAAGCGATAAGAAGGGTCTATGGTGATTGGGAGCAGTCATTTACCGAATTACCCAGGTATATCATAACCATCAAACACACTATACCTAATTCGTTTGTCGACCTAGAGTCAACTGTTGTGTTTCAAGATGAAACTCAGACCACTTCTGTTAGGCGGTTTAAGCGTTGTTTTTGGGCATTTGGGCCATGCCTCACTGCTTTCAAGTATATGAAACCTCTACTTCAAATAGATGCCACCCACCTGTACGGTAAGTACAAAGGAAAATTATTGGTTGCTGTGGCTCAAGATGGTAACAACAAGATAATACCAATGGCCTTTGCTATTGTTGCTAGCGAATCTAGAGACGATTGGAAATATTTTCTTGACCGTGTTCGCAACATAGTCATTGGAGCTAGGAACGATGTGGCAGTTATTACGGATCGGGCCGCAGCTATAATGTCAATAATGAGGGAAGAACAGTACTGGCTTCCTCCTTATGCCCAACATTTCTTGTGTATTCGTCATATTGCTTCAAACTTTCAGACAAGATTTGGAAACAAGGAGTGGAAGAAGTATCTCATCAACACAGGTAATTGTGAGAGATTTGTATGTCTTATCTTTTTGTATGTCTTAATCTGATAAAATTTGTTGTGCAGGCTACTATTTCAGGAGGGATATAGTTCAGGACAGATTAAATCACTTACTTTCACTACACCCCTCAATTCCTCCTTTTTTCAACGAGCTGCCCCCTGAGAAGTGGTCACGTGCGTATGATGATGGCAAAAGGTGGGGCCATATGACTACTAACTTGGTAGAGTGCATGAATGGGGTGTTGAAGAGGGTTCGGCTCTTACCGGTAACAGCTATTGTTGAAAGCACACTGTACAAGTTAATAGATTACTTTCGAGATAACTTAGAAACTTACACTGCACAAAGGAATAGTGGGTTTTTTTCACCAAAAACCTACTGGAGAAAGTAGGTGAGAACCAAACACTTGCCAACTACCACCGTGTGGTTGTTATCGATGCTATGGATTTGGTGTTTGAGGTGGTTGACAATGGGGATCCGAACTTAAGGCGTGACAAAGGTAAATTTGCAGTGCGAATTAACTCTAGGGAATGTGAATGCGGTGAATGGCAGGCGTTTAAGTATCCATGCTCACATGTCATGGCCGTGTTGTACTACCGCCCTGGACTGGAGGAACTACGTTCATCCAGTTTACAGACTTGAAACGATGATACAGGCTTACAGCGAGAACAAGTTTGTGCCACTAGGAAATCAAGGGAAGTGGCCCATATACGCCGGACTTCGTATTGTTCCTGATCCTGCAATGATGCGCAACGTTAGAGGGCGCCCCACATTCTCCCGTATTCATAATGAAATGGATGAGAATTATGAGCGTGAAACAAGACATTGTGGGCTATGTCGCCAACGAGGACATGTAAGGACAAGATGCCCGAATGCAAGTTATAATTAATTCCCCACTATCATTGTATCTTATTGCATTAGCCAATTATGCTCCTGCTCAGACAGGTCGTGCCTTTAGCAAGCACAACAAAAAAATGTAATTTACCCATTGTCTGTTGTAATGAATTATCTTTACATTTGCATTTCTTAAATAAGCAAGGACTAAAGATTGATTTGATATACCATTTTATTGGCTTAGGAAATATTCCAAATACATAAAGCGATTCAGTGACATCCATCACTGTTTTATTGCAGTACGACATACTAATACGTATTCATCTTCTCACGTGCTTTCTTTAAAAAGGAACATATATCATAGTAGTATCCACATATCGCTTATGTCGATGCCTTAGAATGGACGAGATATGCATCATCCACCAACATATCAACCTTCGTTTTCACTGTCATCTGAATAGTGTTCTTCATTATACTCTTCTGCCAAGGATACGCTCGAGAAATTATCACGTGGTGGTGGGGTAACTTCCCTGAATGCATACACCACATAGAATTCTAATCGAGTATAAAACTGTTGATTATAAACGAACCGTTCAATCATTGTTTGAACGTGAACATCTCGTTTTATTTGTAATGGCCCCCATACTGGTCGTGGCTGGGAGCGCAGCAGCAATCGATGAAGTATCGATTCATGGACACAATTGTAACCGTAACGCTCTTTCAACCTAGTCTCTACAACATTGTCAAACTCGGCGAACGTAATATCCATTTCGATATCCAAATCGAAATGCTCAGTGGAATATGTTCTGGCAAAATACAGACCTGAATCGTTGGTGATTGGCTCAACATCAAGCAATATAGTGCAAGGGATCTCCATTGATGAAATGCGACGAGGGTGTTGAGTAACAGTTATATGTGTGAGTGAAAGAAAAACGCTTGTTGTATTTATATGCATAGGATAAGAGAGAATATATACCGTGAGAATAAAATTGAAATGCATTGGGGGACGGGGGAAATCTTATCTGATAAATCCTGTCTGCCATCATCTGCATCTAATTCTTTATCTGTTGTCTTTAGTAATGAAATGTGATTACATTTATTTTTTGTTTTCAACAAACGAATAAAAATTGCTTTCAAACACCGCAGTTGGAATTCCACACGATACGTCACATGCAAGGAACAATTAAAGCATCATTTTTTTGGCAAAGACAATATTCCAAGATAAGGAATTGTATTCTATTGTAATGTAGCAGGAAAAAATGTAATTATAAAAGGGGTACAGCTTGGAATAATGTCGTCATCTCTCATTTCCTCAACCGTTGCACCAGTTTCAATTCATAGTATATTTCCTCACCACTCCTCAAAGTAGTGAAC
This sequence comes from Limonium bicolor, assembly GCA_023374045.1. Taxonomy (NCBI): domain Eukaryota; kingdom Viridiplantae; phylum Streptophyta; class Magnoliopsida; order Caryophyllales; family Plumbaginaceae; genus Limonium; species Limonium bicolor. Next base: position 17,774 of record JAIOTZ010001596.1, on the reverse strand, counting down.
CATAGATTAGAGTGATGTCTTCGGCCAACATGTGGATGGCTTTGTACCGAGGAGATGATATTATCCTCAGACACTTTATTAATGTCTACTTGGTCAACGACATCATGCTGAGAAACGGTGTAGAAGTTGTGGTTATAAGTAAGGCTACTAACCTTTCTCTGACAAGCTCTAGGGAAGAAGTTGTCGCCAACCACTATTCTAATGTCTACCAGGTGAACAACATCACTCTTATAGATGATGGCCAAGTTGTCGTGGTTAGTGTAACTTGGCTTGGTATGTTTTAGTGTATGTTCCCCAACCTGCGCAGACATTTTGAAATAGTATTTGTTCTGCACTCCTATTCAGTTCCTTTGTTTTACAAAGATGGACAAAGTGGCGAATGTAAACAACGTTTGAATATTATATTAATGTCTAGATCCATTCTACGACATCCATTGGGGGAGTGGGGAAAGCTTATCCGATACGTAATTGCTGTAAAACAATTACGTAAAACCTAATTGTTCCCTGACCTCTGTCTATCGAGTTGTTGTGCTATTATGTTACGTCGCATCTCGTACATTGACTCTTGCATCTGGAAATCATCGTCGTCGGGTTCAATAGGATCGTAGATAACTAGTAGTGGAATATGTGCCATGAAATCATTGTACTCCATGTAGTTTTCCATCATTCGTTGACAGATGCATCATTGCGTACGTGTATAAAATTCCACTCGTAATCGCCTTCTAACCCCAAATACACCATCGTTGCTATGTTTATTCTGCCAAGGATAGACTGCAGAGCACGGATGACTCGTCGATGTAGATCATTAAGATTATTAGGATACGGCATATTTATTTCTATGCGTCTATGCCCCATCCTTCGATCAAACTGTGCACCATGACGGCCGAAAGTAGCAGCATAGTTAACGTGCAAACTAAAAGGAAACTCCATTTGATTTTTAGGGGAGCGTTTTTTGTAAGATATGAACGATTCACTACTGAACTACAGATCTTTGGTGTAATGTTGTGTGGACTGAATGGGTTCGAAGCCAATACCCTGTTTTAAATACTAGAGCAACGGTTATTGAACGGATAGTTCAACGGCTACTTAAACGGCTAGTTAAACAGATAACTCAATGGCTGCTTCAACGGCTAACTCAACGGCTAGTTGTACGGCTACTTGAACGGTTAACTCAACGGCTACTTGAACGGTAAATTCAACGGCTAGTATAAATAAATATTAAAATATATGATATATAACTTATATAATTATTAATATATAACACATAATTTAATAAGTATTAATTTACAATATTTATATCTAATATAAATATGAATATATTTTATTTATAATAAATATAAATAAAAATATAAATATGATATATATTATAAAGATATTTAATATATATCATTTAAAATTTAAAATAAATATTAATATTTAATTTATAATAATTTTAATATATATTATTAATATTTGAAAAAAATGAACAAATACTATATATAATATATATAAAAAATGAAAAAATGAACAAAAACTGCATATTAAAAAACTGCACTCCGGTACCACTTTGCGCTTACAGTTTGGACCACCAAATGATTCACGTTGTGCACCAAATTTTGTGTGAATGTAGTACTACATGCATACATCATTGTATCAAAAATTGGTGGCCAACGGACAGCGGCAACCTATTGAAAATAATGGCCAAAGTCGCGAACAGACACAAAAACTGCATATTAAAAAACTGCACTCCGGTACCACTTTGCGCTTACAGTTTGGACCACCAAATGATTCACGTTGTGCACCAAATTTTGTGTGAATGTATTACTACATGCATACATCATTGTATCAAAAATTGGTGGCCAACGGACAGCGGCAACCTATTGAAAATAATGGCCAAAGTCGCGAACAGACACAAAAACTGCATATTAAAAAACTGCACTCCGGTACCACTTTGCGCTTACAGTTTGGACCACCAAATGATTCACGTTGTGCACCAAATTTTGTGTGAATGTATTACTACATGCATACATCATTGTATCAAAAATTGGAGTTGTGCCATAATTTAATAAAATATTATTTCAACAACCATACAATGTCTAGTTTGTTACCTATGAGCAAGTGCAAGATGGGGTGAAAGATTAATCCGATCTGGGGTGAGTCGTGGCCTAAATGCTGGGATACGCTCGTATGCCCAGACGGTGAGCAATTAACTGCAGCCATTCAGATACTTAGTGTCGAATTTGGTGGCGTTGCACATCTCCCTATAGAAATGTGCAAGGAGCGCAAACCCCCAGCTAAGCCCCCCACTGTAGGCAAAATCCTCCAACAGCAACAGATAACTGACATCCACCTTGTCCCCATTAGAGTTGGGAAACAGAAACCCTCCAATCAGTCTCATAATATATGCTCTCGCGTGCTGCTGATGAACAATAGGGTCACGCTGACCAAAGTCAGCGTCTGTCTCGACAAACCTCTCAGCTAGCCACGCAATGGGTATCTGGTTCCCCTTGTGAGTAGGGGGGACATCACCAAGAAGCCGCTGGCACACCGCATTAACATCCACATTACTGGTGGGGAAACATATAGGTTGCCCCTCAATAGGCAACCCAAAAAGCACACTAACATCCTCTAAGGTTATGGTAACCTCCCCGAATGGCATCAAGAATGTGTGGGTCTCAGGACGCCATCTATCAATCAAAGCGCTGATGATGCCAGTACAGTTATTCAATCTCATATTTGCTGGCCCAAAAAAACCAGCTGTAGCAACATATGGAAGTATAGCGTCATGTAGGGTAGTAGCACCCTTCCAGCAGGATTGTTTTCAAATTCCTATTTTGGTACTGTGCATACATCTACATTCCATACAAATTACAATTTAATAGAGCACAAATAACAATTCTAACAAATTAATCATCATCTAGAATATAATTTAGACAAATTATTACGCTACATTACCTATAACTAACTCATACGGTCTATAAACTAAGCAATTATATTGAATTAATAATTAAACAGAATTACTGTTACACAAACAGATAATAATTAGACTAAACAACTACATATAGTAAATGTTATTTAACTAAACCATTTATCATCATCTAGAATATAATTTACAGAAATTGTTATGCTACATTACCTATAACTAACTCATACGGTCTATAAACTAAGCAATTATATTGAATTAATAATTAAACAGAATTACTGTTACACAAACAGATAATAATTAGACTAAACAACTACATATAGTAAATGTTATTTAACTAAACCATTTATAATCATCTAGAATATAATTTAGACAAATTATTACGCTACATTACCTATAACTAACTCATACGGTCTATAAACTAAGCAATTATATTGAATTAATAATTAAACAGAATTACTGTTACACAAACAGATAATAATTAGACTAAACAACTACATATAGTAAATGTTATTTAACTAAACCATTTATCATCATCTAGAATATAATTTAGACAAATTATTACGCTACATTACCTATAACTAACTCATACGGTCTATAAACTAAGCAATTATATTGAATTAATAATTAAACAGAATTACTGTTACACAAACAGATAATAATTAGACTAAACAACTACATATAGTAAATGTTATTTAACTAAACCATTTATAATCATCTAGAATATAATTTACAGAAATTGTTATGCTACATTACCTATAACTAACTCATACGGTCTATAAACTAAGCAATTATATTGAATTAATAATTAAACATAATTACTGTTACACAAACAGATGTATATAATCCAAATAATACCAAACAATAATAAAATTACTTATACTAATCATATACAAAGAAACTATAATTATTGCATCGATTACCACTATATCAAATATCTAAATACACTAAAAATGTAAATTATTACACTATACATTAGTTAGTAATACTAACCGGGTCATTGGAGTGATACGCAGCAGATATATGTGTCGTCTGCAAACTGAACGGCTGCGACTCCAACGGACCATGCTCACCCATATCATATTGATCCGCCATACTATAGTTCCTATGCAATGAGAGGTTTTAGAGGAGAGGATTTGGATACTCTTGAGGTGTTTTTTAAAAAATGAGGCTTCTATATCTACCAACTCACGCGATGCGGCCTTATATAGGCGTTGTAAAGAAGCCGATAATTCATTTATCGGCTTCAGTAATGCCGATAAATGAATTATCGGCTTCTTTGCAAAGCCTCAACGGTCGAATTTCTGGTTGTAAAGAAGCCGATAATTCATTTATCGGCTTCTTTACAACGGGTAAAAAAAAAACCCGAAATCGGGAATTACAATGTAAGAAGCTCTTGCATGGGAAATGAGGGGGCCAAACACCCGTTCCCGGGAGATTTCCGTTAAATCACATTGAAAAAAAGAGGTTTGAGCCGGATCCATTTCTCAATTTAACATCTTAGGTCGGGTAGTTTTTCGTGCCTTTAAGAAAAAAGTACTAGCTTTATAATAAGTTTACTATATGATGTTAATATTATTAGTTCAACAGATTAAGTAGACTCATTAAAAAATAATTTGCGTACATTTATCAACTTATTATTAATTAACCAGAATAAAATAAAGTAGTTACTAGTACCTTTATACTGAACACACCAAAAACTGTGTTGTCGCTGCACCTTAATTGCTCCACAAAAAATTACTCCCTCCGTCATAAATAGCTGTGCTTATTCAATGTGTTATTCTGTGTGAAAAATATCTGTCATTCTAGCTTTTTGACACACTTCTTTCCACTGTTACCCCTACTATTCAATATAAAAGTAATTATTATCTAAATGGAAAGTAAAAAGTAGGGGCACATGCGTCATTGTCCTACTTTTCTTAATAAGTGTGCAATTTTTTTAAAATGACAGTTATTGTTGAACGGAGGGTACAAATTTAGGAGTCACCCAAAGATTACTCTAACCAAAGAATCCAAATTATCCAACTTTAACATAGTCCAAAACTTACTCCCAATATTCAGCTTTCCAAAGTTCTTTCGTCGCTTTCTTTCAAAAAAAAAAAGAAAATCTTTCGTCTGCCACGTAGAGAGTCCTGTCAGCCTCGGAGTCACCCGCGTTTCTTCGTCAATGTTCTTCTGAACTCCGAGATCGGACAGATTCCGCGGGAACCTGGAGATTTCGTCAAGCCACCGTAGTCGCACCTATCAATTCTTCTTGGCTGGCGTTACCGGTTGCGCTATTCGTCCTCTTGCGTATCATCACTCCAAAGATGTCTGCTATACCCTCATCAGGTCACCAGCAAGCTCTTCCACCGACCCGGTGACTCTTCGCCGCAGTCGAATCCTATCAAGCAAGTTGTACTTCGACGTCCCTTCTTCCAAGGTTGTAATTCTTTGTTGATTGGGTCTAGTTTTATTATTTGATCAGGGCTCCAACCTCTGCAGGTTTTGCCGTTTTTTTTTCCTAATATGTTTTCATCTGTGGTCAATTGGCCTTTCGTCATCCACGAGCTCTAACGGCGATTTGTTTCGGTCAGGTTCCAATGATTTACTCATCCGCTTATGATATTGCGTTTATGGGAATTGAGAAACTGTAAGAATTCTCTCAAGTGACACTGTTTGTTTTACTGCCTTCCTAACGATTGGTGATCTTTGAGTTGCCCAATCCCTTTGATGATTTTTAACGCGCACGCTGAAGCTTTAAAATTTTTTGTTTTTCGCCATTTAGTGTCTTTTTTCTTGATCAACATGTGGTGCACTCTAAAGTTAATCGTTTTGAATTGTTTGGTGAAAAGCATTCATCCAAGGATCGGCGTCAGTCCTAACTTTTTATCCTATATCTTGTATTGGAAACTATTTCCCTCTCTATTGACAGTAGCAACTTATTTTCAAAATGCCAACTGCGCGTACTGGATTTGATGCGCTGACGGGCACATTGATTAAAAAAACACCTAACTTGTTACTTGGCTGTCATATAACTATCTGTAGGCACCCATTGATTCTTCAAAATGGGGTCGCATATGCCAGTCCTAGTGTCTGCTGGGGCTCTTGAGAAAAAGCGCTTAGTTGAACCCGAAGAGGCTGCAAAGGATGACCTTTTAGTGGTAGCTTTCATAACTTTTTGCCAAGTACTCCTTTATTAAAGCTGTCTTAATCTTACTTCAATGAAATAGGAATGATGCAGACTGCCCAATTCATAGCTTTCCATTTTATGCTGTTTCTATTTTACAGGTGCATACAGAGAAGTACTTGAAAAGTCTGAAGAGTAGTTTGACTGTTGCTGCTATTACTGAGGTATGGTAAACAATGGCGGACCCAGGAATTCATAACATATGTGTCAAAATCTAATATCATGTATCTAAAAAGCTAAGTCTCATAATTATTGTCAAAATATAAGATCATGTATCTAAAAAGATCAAGTCTCATAACATATGTGTCAAAATATAAGTAAAACTTTAGGATTTTTTTTTTTCGTAGTGTGTCAGTAGACACACTACGCTCCAAGCTAGGTCCGCCCCTGATGGTAAAGTACTCATTGGTGAGTATGTTATGCATCTACATTGAAGTTGTAGTAAGAGATAATAGTACGACATGTCTGCTGAGCTTTCATGTTGCTTTAAATCTTATCTAGCTTGGTTCGAAGGAAGTCTTGTTTACAAATCTGAGAAACAAAATTCTGTAATCAGCCCTAAACCCATTTTCTTTTTTTGATAAGTAGCTAAGTGCAGCATAAGAGTGATACTGAGGGTCTAAATGAACCTTTCTCGCAATACGGCAGTGGGTAAGTTTTGAACCCAGAATCTTTGGTTCTAGGATATCACTCCACTACCGACCAAGCCACGGGGGTTTGGCATCAGCCCTAAGCCCATATGATGCACAATTGACCTTTTGCCTATAATAGTATGACTTGCCTGCTGAGCTTTTGTATTGCTTTAAATCTTATATACCTTTACTACCATTATTGATGTGGCTATCTTGAATCATTATATTGATATTGTTATCTGAGTGAGAGTTCTCTTCTTTCCTCTTCAGGGCAAGCCTTAGATATGACTGTCTTGAATCTTCTGAACATCCTACTCTAACATCACTAGATATGTCATACGACAATTTCATACCATGACACCGGAAAGATGGATCTAGATTCGCGGAGTATCTTAACTGCTAACTTGGTAGTTAGCTTGCAATATCTTTCATGAAATTAATTATGATGATATTCGATTATTCCATGTCTAGGTACCTCCTGTTGCCATGCTTCCTAATTGGCTAGTTCAGCAAAAAGTTCTTTACCCCTTCAGAAAGCAGGTAAGTGTCCTTTTTTTTTATATGTAATTTCCATTTTTTCCACATTAACGTCCATTGTCATTCATCTACTATTATTTCTCTTTGTGTAAGGTAGGAGGAACTGTATTGGCAGCAAAGCTGGCAAAGGAGAGAGGATGGGCCATCAATGTTGGTGGTGGATTCCATCATTGCTCAGCAGATAAGGGAGGCGGATTCTGTGCCTATGCAGACATCACCTTGTGTATTCAATTTGCTTTTGATCGCTTAAACATCTCAAGGTACTAATTCTTATATTTATGCCGTTTGATGTGCTTATCATGTTAGAAATATCTCGACTTGATGCTTTTTTATTTTTTGCTTTCCGATTTAACAGGGCAATGATAATTGATCTGGATGCCCATCAAGGGAACGGTCATGAGACAGATTTTTCAAATGATGGTATAGTTAGTGATACCGTATTGATTTCTGATCCCAGTTGATGTTCTCTTTCAAAATTCAATATTGTTTCCCTTTGTGAGCAGGAAGAGTCTACATTCTAGACATGTACAATCCAGAGATATACCCATTTGTGAGTCACCATTATGATTCCCTGAATTTTCCTCTGATCAATCGCATTGGCTCCTTTTTCTTCTTGAATCTAAACAAGCTGGATGTGTGGCTAATAGCCCCTTATCTTGGAATTTTTGCATTCCTTCAGGATTATGAAGCCAGGAAATACATCAATCAGAAGGTTGAAGTCCCGGTAAACCATCAAATCTCGCCCCTGCTTTATCTGTTTAGAAATCCATTTTTGTCCCATATTAATTTCCACCCTCTTTTGACAGAGTGGGACCTCAACAAATGAGTACTTGAGGAGATTGGATAAAGCACTTGAGGTAATACATTATTACTCTTTCCACTACAAGAGAAGCTATTTTTATAAGTAATTTGTTGCTGTGCTCTAGAAAGCTGAAGGATCGTACTTATTCTGTTTTTGAAGAAAAGTATAGCAAGCACATGAGGTTTTCCAGTCGAGCACTAATAGAACCTTTTAATGTGTTAATGGCAGGTTGCGGGTAGAATGTTCAATCCTGATTTGATAGTATATAACGCTGGCACAGATATTCTAGATGGAGATCCTCTGGGCAGGCTGAGGGTAAGACCTTTGCTGGTTCTGTTTATGGCTTTATCTCAGTCTGAGAATGCTCTGATCGATTTGAACACTCTATGAGTGAACTGGGGGACTTTTATTCAGTTCGTCCTCTCAAATATATTATAATAGTTTTTTTATGAATAAGTGCACACTTGCTTGAACTCTAGGGAGAATTAGATTTCTGCACCATTTAGAGCAGTCATATTCTTTTTTCTGCCATGGTGAAATGAAAATTAAGAAAAGAAGAGATGCAGTGTAATTGTTTGGGATGTTGACTTGAATGTGTTATAGTACTTTGAAACAACTGTTGCTAGATCTTGGGAATTCTGATATTCAACTCTTGAGGATCTCCATGCCTAGGTGTCTCCTGATGGTGTGATCAGCAGAGATGAGAAGGTCTTTGCCTTTGCTCGCGAGAAGAACATCCCTCTTCTCATGGTAACATCAGGTTGGGATTTTTGTAAAGATTTGATTGTCCTTTTGACAATTTTTTTCTGTAATTGTATTTGACAATCTCTGCCTTTTTTTGTTGTTATTTTTACCTCTCATTTCAGGTGGTTATATGAAATCTAGTGCCAGAGTGATAGCAGATTCGATCATCAATCTCTCGAAAAAGCAGCTCGTGGATCTCAACAAGGCGCAAGATATCTCCATAACTGGGAGCTCTCAATGTAGAACACTATAAAATGGAACGATGAGGTTGTTTGCCATTATGAGTTGATCATTGACCGTAGATTCTGAATGTGGTTTTGTACCCTTTTATGTATGTATAGGCATAGGCTGAAAAGGAAAACTGTACATGGAGCGTCATGTGAAGGTTGTACGCGGTTTAGATCTTGTAAATGGTATATGCGTGTTTGAGTTTGAATTTATGGGTTTTATGTGTGTGTATATCCTATGCAGCCTCCCTTGCAGTGATCCTCCTTTGGCCGTTACTATCTCGTAAATGGTAAATAAGCAGGTTAGCCGTTAGCGTTCCTTTAGGTGAACGTGTTATCACTGGAGAGTGGATGTACAAAGCAAGGTCGGCGAGGGAATTTCTTATTGGCACCCCAAATAAAAAGGGGCTTTTAGTTTCTATTGTATTGTTTTTCTTTTTTTTTTCTTCCTTTTGAAGGCTTATAAAGTATCTTTGTTTATCAATTCTTGTTCTTTTTTTTGGTACTTTAACTATTAACTTTAGAGTCTTTTTTTCATTTAGGGTCCGTTCGATCATGGCGGTTAAAAAACAGTCGACAAAATGCGGGGGCACGATTCGCCTACGATCTTCGATTTTCAATTTCGAGTGTTCGATGGTGGCAATGGCTTAACTCGGGTTGAAGTTGGCCCAAAGACCATTATAACCCTCGATGGTTTTTATAATAAATTATCATCAAAGTGTGGAAAACAGTACACGTTCTTCACTTGCTGCTTCTCCTCTTCATTTGTGGTACTATTCATTCATCCGCACCATCCATCTCTGGTACCATTTGTGTCGATGTCAACTTGTTGACCCAGGCTGCTTCTTCAGGAACTCAGGACAACATTTTAATTCAGTTGAACACAACCTTAATTTCTTGCCCCATATGCAGATAGCAGTAGTGCATCTTTTTCAGGCTAGCGTTGTTTGTTTGAACGGGAAAAGGATGACGAAGGGGGTAGGTGGTAATTTCATGCCCGGTCGAAGAGAGAAAGCGCGTTTAAAATTACAAACGCAGGTAAAACCTGCGTTTCCTTAAAGCTATATATCAGATTAATGTAGTCAACTTTGGCCGTGAAAAGGTGATGATTCGCCAGCGAATACATGCGAAACAACGAATCGCCGGCACCGAACGCAACCTTAGGTTTGATAACCATGTTTCTCTCTTGTTATTACTCTTTCTTTGACGTGTTATTTTTTCACTATTTTGTGTTTTTTCATCTGGTATGTTAGTCACTATTCATTTTGGGGATTGAGGTTATATTACTCCATTCATCATGAATTGACTGTCATGTTTACTATTTGGATATGTCGTTTGATTTCAATATTTAACATATAGGATAAAATAATTTTAAAATTTTAAGTTTTGCGAGATAAATTATATATTAGACAATTTAGTTTTATAAAATTATTTTCTTATATACTTAATATTGAAGTGGAAAGATGTGTAATAAAACAAGCAGACCGGTCAATTCAGGACGGAGGAAGTAATTCATGTTACCAACTCTATTGCTTTTAGGAACGTGAACTAGACCCTGGTGATGATAGGTGGCCTTTTTTATTTTTGTTTTATATAAAATTTTAAAATGTTGTAGTTTATTAGAAATAAGTCTAAATAACATAAATTTTATACCGTTATTCATCGTAATTTGAGCTCTTCAAAATAAAACCCAACATAAGTATGTTTTGATAAATTTAAAAATTTATAATTTTTGTATGTACACATGTTTCAAGATTCACAATGAATCTTAAGTTTAAGAAAAATGAATTTTAAAAGTGAATCAGAGGTTTTTAAAAAGTAAATCAAAGGTTTAAGAAAAAAGAATTTCGTAAACAGATTGTTTAACTAAAGTGCATAAGAGGTTTTAAAAAAGTGGATCAAAGGTTGTTAAAAATTGAACCTAAACCCTACACTACAAACCCTAAAATTTCCTTTGACAATTTTTAGCTTTCCTATGGTGGTTTTTAGGGTGTGGTGTAGGGTAATCTTTTCTGAAGTTGTTCTATATTTTATAATGTTGTCACTGACTCGGTAGTTGTTTAGGTTTGTAGTTAAGGGTATACTGAAAAGTGAATATTTCATTTAAAAAATATAAATCACATGTTTAAGTAAAGTGAATCTTTTATTTAAGAAAAGTGAATCTTATGTTTAAGAAAAATGAATTTTACCACAAAGTTATGCGAGAACAATATGAATCCTTCGTTTAAGAAAAGTGAATCTTTTGTTTAAAAAAAGTGAATCAAATGTTCAAGAAAAGTGAACCAAATGTTTAAGAAAAGTGAACCTTACCACAAACTCATGAGAGAACAATATGAACTTTTCATTTATTTAAAAATGAATATTTTGTTGAAGAAAAGTTAATAAAATGTTCAAGAAAAATGATTTGTATTTTTAAGAAAAGTGAACCTTTCACTTTAAATAATGTGAATCCTTTATTTTTTAAAAAGTGATTTTTTTTAATTTTAAGAAAAGTAAATTTTAAAGAAGATTCATTTTATTATTAAAGAAGATTCATTTTGTTAATGAATAAGATTCACTTTAAGAATACGTAATATATACTCATTCTACAAACATAAAATTTTTAGTTTACCAAAGCATATTCATGATGCGTCTTGTTTTGAAGAGCACGAATTATGATCAACAATGGTATAATTTTTCTCTCTCCTATGCCCACATTCACACCCAGTGAGAATGGAGAAGATGCACGCGGTGCAAAGGGTATTATTTTCTCTTTATTTTTTTATTCCTCCAACAGATACCCGTCACGTGTCCTGAAGCCACCCATCACCCTAGCACCGGTGCTAGGCTCTTCTAATGGTTTAGGAATAGGGTTTTTAAGTTGATGTATTGTTACCTTTGTTGTTTGTAGTGTTAGTCATGAACGGTGCATAACTGCATACTTCCTTGCTAATAAAAAAGTGCATGTTTTATTTGTATATAAGGAAAATTTACCATATGCCTCTAAAATATTTCATAATTCGCGATATACCCCTTTTTTTAAACATGTCCTTCATATGTCACGAATGTTTTGAAATTCACAAAATGCCACGATCTGAAAATGAACATTAACTGTGTCCTAAGAAATGACCATATTGCCCTAGGAAAATTTATATTTATATTTTAATTTAATTATTAATTATTTATTTATAAAAGTTAGTGGTTTTTATAACGGAACAATAAATGAATTGGATTTTAGAAAACCGAATTAAACGGTTAATGTTTAACCGATCTAAATGGAATGATATTTCCGTATTGAAATTGAATTTTAGAAAACTGAAGACCCAGTTAACCGAATAAGGCAGTTAACCTACTAGGCTGTCCTATATCTACCTCATCATTCATACCTTCAACTTGATTGAAAGCCATGACATTACCTGCCTCATATTCTATTTCTCCTCCTTTTCCTACATAACTCTTATATTTAGAGAGGAATCCTATGGTAGCTTTCTTTAACTTAGTCCCTCCAAATTAATTAATCATTTGAATTCTCTCATAATATCCTCTAAATCTCTATTACCTAAAAAAGACCAAAGTATTAAGACTAATTCAATTGGTAAATACAACTGAGTTTTTGCTTAATTCAAGATATCTCACCGTGTTTTTAAAATTATACGGGATAACACTGAATTTTAACTAATTTCACCAAATAATACTCTGGCTCATATTCAATTTATTCCTCCATTAAAACCACTAAAAAAAGTCTAACACACCCCTCTTAATCATAACTAAATTTTCTTTAATGGAATTTCATGGAAAATAAATAAAAGCCATAAACTTCCTTTTTCGGAGTCTACCTTGTGTTCTACTTATCCAACTCATGAATAAGAAGTTTCTCCGGGAGGTCGTCAAAGGGGATAGGAGTCTCGAGCATTGACGACATCAATTACGGTGTGATAGTCATCATCAAGGCCTCAAAGAACATAATCAGTCAAGTCTTATGTGGACACTAGAGAGCCCATGGAAGTGAGAAGATCGGTAGTATTTTTAAAAGAGTGCATATACATGGTGATGGAGTTGGTTGTAACACCCCGGATTTTCTAACATTTTATTTGGTCAATTTTTTTACAATTCAAGTTTTATATTGATAAGCAGTGGAAACAAAACCTAATCCGGGGCATTATTACCACACTCGCAACTAAACGAGTGCTAAGGCCTAAATAATTAACTCACTAATGACCTATTATTATTAATAAAGTAAATACAACGCCTATTAAAATAATTTCTTACAAATGTAGAATTATCAAGCCAAAAAAAATCCAACTATAAATAATCAGACTATGTGGAGTCGTCTTCCCAAACCCCAAGGACTTCATCAGTACCTGTGGCAGAAATCCAAACAAACACATAAAGAGCCACGATAAAGTCAGAGAAACTGAGTAAGCTACCACTTCACTTTGTAAAAACATTTTCTCTTTAGAAATCATTTTTAACAATATAACCACACAACATACAACACATTTCAACAATATTAACGCACAACAACAAAATTATCATAACTGTAAAATACTTCACATTGGATTTCTTTAGTAACCCAAAAATATATTAGTCAGTTTATTTTAACTATCTTCCTCGTCCCAACAAGCAGCCAGGACAAAACAACTTTTCTCACTTTGGGTACAACACGTAGTTGTAACCCGGACCCCAACACGCAGCCGGGAATCCAACCTCGCCACTAAATCCTTAAGTGTGCACACCCCCCAATAGTTCAAAAGACTACGGAGTAGATCTAGGGCTAACTGTGTCCTAGTGCGGCCCACAGTATCTCAAACTTATGCATCCTAGTGTGACCCGCATATATCATCTTATCCATGTGTCCTAATACGGTCCACATGTACCATGGTATAATCTTCATTATAATTCCTTTATTCATTGATATTATTCACTTTATAATCTCTTTAATTTCCACATATACCACCAAAATTCAATCATGCCTCAACAATCGTGACTAAAATAATTGCAATCTCACATAATCATATTATTAACATTTTCTCATCATTCTTTCCTCTAAAAATAATCTCCATTTATTCACCAAATAATAAACCGCACACTTAAATATTTCCAGTAATCATTATCATAACCAATTCACTCCCAAACATAATTGTCACTCACAGATAACAATCATAATCACTACAAAAGATTTATTTTACGCAGTTAATACAAAGCTAGTGAACGCAGTAACTTACCTAAAAAAGAACGTTATCATTTGCACCCACCAAACATATAACTAGCCACTACTCTTCGTTTACAAATTTTAGCACCAATTTGTTGATATCATCAATGAAAGAAACAACTCTAGTTGCTGCTACATGCTCCTGTTACTTCATAGTGTGGCCGCCCAAGATAGAAAAAGAAAACTAATTGATCTCTTTTTCATCTTTTCCTTTTCTGTGTGTGTAAGAAGAGAGATTTTTTTTTCTTTTTAAATCTATGATACAGAGAAAGGAGGCACGACATAGAAGGATTATTTTTCAGTCTAGATGAAGAAGAGAGGTATTCGAACATAGAGGATGGGCTGATAAAATGGAACATCAAATGAGCGTATATAAAGGAGGTCGTAGGGTAACTGAAGAGCAAGAAATATGAACTGTTTAATTAATATAGAAAGTAATTATTCAATCAATGAAGAATATTAAATTTTTAATGAATAGAAAATTAGAAGTTAGGAAATGTGGAAAGCTAAAGATGTTTTAATAAATGGAGTTGGAAATATGGAAAGTTTATATTGATTAACTAAATAAAATCAGAAAATACCAAAAGGTGTAACCGACATATACTAAAACTAACTTATTTAGTGTGTGTAATTAAATCAAAACTATCATTATTATAATAAGTTATAAACAAATGAATATACTAAAATAATACGAAATACACATGGATCATATTATTACATCAAAAATCATAACCGAAGTATTTGAATCGGGTTATTTATTAAAACGAATCATTTTATTAAATACTATATAACATGCTCGTAAATTATAGTATAATCCTCAAAACTACTTATTATACTTGTGAACTAATATACTACTAAACTATATAATAGATGTACTTTGAATCAATAGTATTATTTGAATCATACCATTATTATTATTATTTTATCATTATTATTATTATTATTATTATTATTATTATTATTATTATTATTATTATTAGCTTCATTTTAATAAATAAATATACCAAGTTAACTAGAGAAATACAAGGATCGTTAACAAAATAACAATTGGCCTAATTTAAACATGTTATTTGTTAGAATGAATTCTCTTTAGTAAATAACAAATGTGTAACCTTCATAATATATATATACATTCATATATACTATACTTGCAAACAATAACACGTAACCTTGCAAACTATAATATATACTTGTAAACTAGAAAATAAATGTATTTTAAAATTTAGGGGTATTTCATTATTCCCCCCTTAAAATAAAGCTTTGTCCCCGAAGCACGATCTCTCCCCACTAACCAATGGTCCCACTAAGAAATTAATCAATTGTAGCTATTTTACACTAAGGTTATATCATATATCTATAACCATAATAAATTTGGTTATTGCAGTCTATCTCCCTTAAAAGAATATTACGTCCTCGTAATTAATACAAACCAGACTCGAAATGAGGGTCAATTAGATAAGATTTTGAGCTGCAAGAAATCTCACCAAAGTTTGTAACCATAGGACTATAATTTATTAGATAAATTATTTATCATTCCTAATTAGAAATAATTCATTATGAAGTCTCAATCATGTAACATTCATTCAATAAATCCTTCAATATAAGGAATTTCATTACAAAATCACTTGAGCATCGTAGACTCTCAACATATTAATCAATCTCATAAACTTTTACTCATATCCATAATTATCACTCATGCCGTTGTGGCCACTTATATCTCAATCAACATATATCTCAATCAATACTTCAACATCTCAAGCATAAAAATGTTCAATCATAATCACACATAATATCTCAAAAAAAATATACTAAACACAAATAAAGCACAACAAAATAAAAAAAATATTTCCCCCCAGAAGACGGCTTGTTCATTTTTTAATCCTAAGACCAATTAATCCATTTTAATCTTTCTTAACCTATTTTCTTGCCGGTTTTGTTCTGATACCACTTTGTAACACCCAGGATTTTCTAACCTTTTATTTGGTCAATTTTTTTACAATTCAAGTTTTATATTGATAAGCAGCGGAAACAAAATCTAATCCGGGGCATTATTGCCACACTCGCAACTAAACGAGTGCTAAGGCCTAAATAATTAACTCACTAATGACCTATTATTTTTAATAAAGTAAATACAACGCCTATTAAAATAATTTCTTACAAATGTAGAATTATCAAGCCAAAAATAAATCCAACTATAAATAATCATACTATGTGGAGTCGTCTTCCCAAACCCCAAGGACTTCATCAGTACTGTGGCAGAAATCCAAACAAACACATAAAGAGCCACGATAAGTCAGAGAAACTGAGTAAGCTACCACTTCACTTTGTAAAAACATTTTCTCTTTAGAAATCATTTTAACAATATAACCACACAACATACAACACATTTCAACAATATTAACACACAACAACAAAATTATCATAACTGTAAATACTTCACATTGGATTTCTTTAGTAACCCAAAATATATTAGTCAGTTTATTTTAATTATCTTCCTTGTCCCAACAAGCAGCCAGGACAAAACAATTTTTCTCACTTTGGGTACAACACACACAGTTGTAACCCGGACCCCAACACGCAGCCGGGAATCCAACCTCGCCACTAAATCCTTAAGTGTGCACACCCCCCAATAGTTCAAAAGACTACGGAGTAGATCTAGGGCTAACTGTGTCCTAGTGCGGCCCACAGTATCTCAAACTTATGCGTCCTAGTGCGGCCTGCATATATCATCTTATCCATGTGTCCAATTACGGCCCACATGTACCATGGTATAATCTTCATTATAATTCCTTTATTCATTGATATTATTCACTTTATAATCTCTTAAATTTCCACATATACCACCAAAATTCAATCATGCCTCAACAATTGTGACTAAAATAATTGCAATCTCACATAATCATATTATTAACATTTTCTCATCAATCTTTCCTCTAAAAATAATCTCCATTTATTCACCAAATAATAAACCGCACACTTAAATATTTCCTGTAATCATTATCATAACCAATTCACTCCCAAACTAATTGTCACTCACGGATAACAATCATAATCACTACAAAAGATTTATTTTACGCAGTTAATACAAAGCTAGTGAATGCAGTAACTTACCTAAAAAGAACGTTATCATTTGCACCCACCAAACATATAATTAGCCACTACTCTTCGTTTACAAATTTTAGCACCAATTTGTTGATATCATCAATGAAAGAAACAACTCTAGCTGCTGGTACATGCTCCTGTTACTTCATAGTGTGGCCGCCCAAGATAGAAAAAGAAAACTGATTGATCCCTTTTTCATCTTTTCCTTTTCTATGTGTAAGAAGAGAGATTTTTTTTTTTTTAAATCTATGATACAGAGAAAGGAGGCACGGCATAGAAGGAACTTTTTTTTCAGTCTAGATGAAGAAGAGAGGTATTCGAACATAGAGGATGGGCTGATAAAATGGAACATCAGATGAGCATATATAAAGGAGGTCGTAGGGTAACTGAAGAGCAAGGAATATGAACTGTTTAATTAATATAGAAAGTAATTATTCAATCAATGAAGAATATTAAATTTTTAATGAA
>JAIOTZ010001595.1:0-31318 GCA_023374045.1 Limonium bicolor | reverse complement strand
TTTTTTTAAACATTTCAACCTAGGTGCCTCTCTTCTAGTTCATTTAGGCCTTAGCGCCTACCCACGATCTTCAATACTTTCCAGCTCATGTACTGTTTCTGCGGCCCGAACAAGTTTTAACCTAAGGCATCTTCGCGACCTAGAATTTCAGTTCTGTCCTCTTTTGTTTTCTAGCAGACGACGCTTCGGAAACAGGTAAATCCAAATCCTAAGATTGGTGAAGGAGGAAATCCGATCAACATTGATGTTCATCTCGCGGCTTTGGAACAAAAGTACATGGACACCATTAATGCCATGGAGCAGAGACATAGTGCCGTCAGGAACGCCATGGAGTCTAACTACATTGCCACAATTGAAGAATTGAAAACGAAGACCCTTTCCCTTGAGGCCGGACGTCAAGTCCAAAATGAACTAGTGAACAGGCTTCTTAGTTCTCTTCACAACTGCATTGAAGTTAGCTCTATTAGGGCCCAAGGTTCACAAGGGAATACTGAGGAAATTGCTGCAGAACTCGAGAGGGTGAGTAGACAACCAGAAGAAACTCCCAAGATGACCAGTTTAAATTCCTTGAGATCTTGCACTAAGTCGGGATTATCAACACCCGCCCTAGGCGAGAGTTTCATCTGCCCGCAAACCTACAGTGCCAGGTTACAAGTAGGACAGCTCAAAGCTCGGGGAGTGGACAACAAGACTTTGAAGGCGAAGCCAGTTGTAGCAATCCCAGTTTCAAAACAGAAAACCAAAGCATCAACTCGACCTAGGCGTTTCTCTACACCGAAACAGTTTACCAGCATTGGCCGACCTCTTAGTCAAGCTCTCATGGAACTGCAGGAACTAAATCTACTATGGCCTATTGCATCTCATCCTGGGGTTATTCAAGCAGGGGAACACCTCAATCAATTCTGCCAATTTCACAAGCTACCAGGACATAGCACCAATAATTGCAGGAATCTAAGGCATAAAATTCAAGATCTTATCGACCAAGGCTTCCGATTCCCATGAAGACAACAACTTCTACATGAATCCTATGTTCGGGCACTATTAGATATTGTTCAGTTCTTATGTTTTCCTTTAATTACTGTTTTCAACTTTCTCAGTAGTTCAATTTTACCTCTCTAGATAGTCCTTGTCTTTTAATTACAGTTAACTTTGTTATTTGCATTCAATCATGAAATGAGGATTTTCATTCCGTGTAAGTTCTCATTTATGCATGCATTTAGTCATTCATAAATTCAACAATAAAAAAACAAAAAGAAGTATCCCCTTGCGACCACCATGAGCAAGCTTTGCCACATCCATAGTCATCACTCACACCATGAACAAGATCGACTCCTCACTTCACCTACGTTTACCACAATCCACCAGTTCACCCAAAACAAAAGCAAGAAATTCCAGAAAAAGATATATTGGTCAGTCACCACATCATCCATCATTCCTTCACAAGATCACCCCATCACCACTCACCATCATTATTCCACACAACCACCTTCTACAAATAACCTGGGTACTCAAAAGGCTTGTCGAAAAACCCCACAATAATACTGGGGGCAATCTGAGTTAAGGAACGATAATGTTTATTTCTTTTGTTTAAATGTGCAAGCAAGTCTCTGAGTGTACACTTCGCGAGAGTGTCTTAAGTGGAAAAACCAAGAGAGAACGAGCGTGTCATTTTTACACGACTCTAGAGAGGTCACATTCGAAGGTAAGGTAAACGGCATGACTCCAACCGAATGAGATAATTTGTAAATTTACGCTTAAACCTATGAAAAGTAACAAAGAACTGATACACAACTATTAGGGATGACGAAGCACCTAGGTACAGCACCACACAGCCAAAAAGCTTGTGAACCCTGACATTAACCCTAGGCACCCCCGTTGAGCTTTTCGTGTACATCGTCTTTTACAACACTACAAACTCCACAAACGAGCCAGCCAGTGATGAATAACCTACCCGGTGACCAAAGGAAGCAAGGAGCCCGACTTCCAAACGACAACTTCACAAGTCTAAAGAAGCAAACTGCCACCAGCATGACGAAACGATCCGTAAATGGCCCCAAAGTGGCGCAGGATCCAAATGAGCTAACATCAAAAAACAGCTCTCAAAGTTCAAAACCGGGAAACACAAGAACCCCTAAGGAAAAGAGATTCAAAGGAAGGCACACCTGAAAAGCCTCGAAGTAATCCAAAATTAGAAAAAAAAAAGAGAAGGTGCAACCCGAAAATCCAGAGTTCCAAGCTCATTAGAGAAGTCATCACGAAGTAGCCGAACGACTTCAAGACAAAGAAAGCAAGGCCGGGAGAAGGTGCAAGTTGCAGCTTTGGTCACCCTTATAGCTCCACATATCCTAAACATTCCTCCATCATCCCTTTGTCTTTCATCACACCTCATAGCCATGTTATAAGCTTAAAAGACTTCCGACTTAGTAGTTGTGAATCCAATCACGTGAAAGTAACAGGTTGAACGCGTAAATCTAACAAATGTCAAATTCAGTGGTTGAGATGTCTTGACCAAAAGGAGGGCACGAGTGCAAACATCAAACACTTTGAGTGTAGGATAGAAGGCACCACATCAAAATAAACCTTGACCTTGGGAGGTTGAGATTTGTTCTTGCGCAATTAATCAAAGAAAATACTGGGGGCAATCGATCGTTCCGTTCGATTGCCATGAAGCCCTGAAAACTCATATCACCTCAAGGAAAAATACTGGGGGCAATTGTTGGTCCCAACAATTGCAACAACGACACCGATGGAGGCCCAAAAACCCGAAACCCAAAGGTTTTAAAACCCTCTCATTCAAATATCCACAGGCTCGTCCTAAGCCCTTCCTCCACTTTCAAACATCCTCAGGCCCGTCCTAAGCCCTTCCTCCACACTCAAATATCCACAGGCTCGTCCTAAGCCCTTCCTCCACTTTCAAACATCCTCAGGCTCGTCCTAAGCCCTTCCTTCACATTTAAACACCCACAGGCCCGTCATGAGCCTTACCATCTCCAGGTTTGCCATAAGCCTTAGTCCTTCTACATTCATCATGCACCTAACACATTTTCACTTAGATCCAACCTTTAGGCTCGTCATAAGACCTAGATCCACCCATAGGCTCGTCATAAGACCTAGATCCTTCATTAGGCTCGTCATAAGACCTAGAACCGTCCTTTAGGCTCGTCATAAGACCTAGTTGCATTTCCTTAGGCTCGTAGTAAGACCTAGCGTTACCCTTTAGCTTACCCACTCTCATCAAACACATTGCATTCATCTCATTCATATAGGCTCGTCGTAAGACCTAGTTGCATTATCCAGGCGCGTCACAAGACCTGGCGACAGAAAAGTTGGCGAGGTGATGGCAATAAATCCTCCTTTTGCGATGTCAACTTATTTTCGGGATCAACGAATGGTGGGCGAAGGCAATAAGTCCCCAGGGTTTTTACCAGGAGTTATCCCTGCACACCGGCTTGGGGGGCGATGGCAATAAGTCCACATTGGGTCCAGCCAGGAGCATTAGCACGGGTTTCGGTCCCCAGAAGCATCCGAGCATCATCAGCATCAGCATCGTTAGCATCGTTGGCATTTCAGCATTCTTGCATTTGCATACCACCCAGTTCTCACATCCTAGGTAGTCAACGCCTTAGAATCGCTTGACATTGCATCATTTCATGTAATATAGGTAGTCGACGCCTTAGAACTGTTTGACATTATTTCGTTTTCGTCACCTAGGTAATCAGCGCCTTAGAATAGCTTGACACATTTTCACTTATAGGTAGTCAGCGCCTTAGAATAGCTCGACAGCGTTTTGTTGCTTAGGTAGTCAGCGCCTCCGAATAGCTGGACGTAGTCAACCCGGTTTTGCATAAACATGGAGGATTCTGTGGAGTCCAAAATTTTGGGGCTTCACTCAAGCATCAACCAGACTTTTCACATCCGTTACAAAGTCCAGTTGACGGGGGGTAATCTGTTATACCCAAAATTTTGACCCCCCTAGTTAAGGTCTACGAGGTTTTGGTGTTGTGAGGGATATTTCAATCAAGTAGTGAGAGATTCCGGCCCGATTGGCGTGTTCCATGGCATGGGGAGCAGTTTCGTCATTGTCAGGGGCGTTTTCCCAAATCAGCTTGAAATGCTTTGATATTTTAACCCATGATAGAGGATGGCATTTTAAGCATAATGGCGTTGGAATTTTGATTTTTCAAATTTCCAATAATTTTCTAGCAATTTCTGACTGAATCTGACGGGAAATTCAATTTAAAAATATTCCAACATTTAAAAAATTCGGTTCCACCTCAGAAAATTCATAATATCCATCCTTGACATGTGGTTAAAATTTCACAACAAAATTCTTTTGGGAAGTCTTTTAATTAAAATACCAAAGAATCTTACTTTTACTAGATTTTCTTTATCTTTAAGAAAGTCTATATAAGGGGATAGGTTTTTGGATAAAAGGAGAAGGTCATAACCTCAAGAACCCTAGACTCTCAAAGAAGGCAGCCGTCTCTCTCTCTCACCATGTTTTTGAACTCCAGAGCCACAATCAAACACCGAAATCTCACCAAAATCAACACCAAAACATATTTTTCAACTCCCACAACATCATCAATCATCAAACATCAACCAAACCACCTCCAAAACGTGAAGAACACCTTCAACAATCAACAACCAGAAGCTCGGGTCGAACACAATCCAGAACCGGCACCATCGGAGCCTCCAAAAAATCCCGACGTGAAGAATCCTCTTGAATTCGAAGGTAAACAGGTTACAATTCTACTTTTCTAATTCCCCACGACCTTATTAACTCTCTGTCAAATTTTGGATTCAAACTAACCTTTTTACGCTTCTGTATTGCTGTTTGTTTAAGCTTCTGTCCAATAACTTGTTTACCAAGTTTCGTGCTTAATTCGAATTCAAATTGACAACTTTCAATCACTAACGTCTTGTACATCTTTCAGGCTACACCCCCATAAAATTTGAGCCAAAAACACCTTCGGGATCAGCCTCAACGCCGCCGTCCGAGGGCGGTCCGCACCCACGGACATCATGTCTGGGGTCCCGGACTCCCTGTCCGTAAGCCCGGACGCCCACGGACGGCGGCGGGATTTTAAAAAATTCAAAATTTAGGTTTTCTAATAATGTCCGGGCCCACGGACAGCCTGTCCGTGGCCCCGGACTTTGCAATTTTTTTTTGTTTTCCTTTAATTTCGACTCTTCTGTATAATTAGGTTAACTGGGGTCCGTGGTCTCGGACATGGGGTCCGTGGCTACGGATGTAAGCAAAATTTGACCTAATTCTGCCTCCGAAACCCTAGTTTAGGTAGCTTTTAATTTCACTTTAATTTTCTGTCAAAAAATGCTAAAAAACATAAAAAAACAGAAGCTCGCGCACTTAGGTTAAAACGACTCGTAATAAGCCGTAAATAAACCAAGTAGAGGAAAAACGACCTAGGAAGGGTAATGAAAGTGATTTGAACCCTAAATAAGTTGATTATCAAGCCCCCGAACCCGAACTCTCCTTTCCTAATTTGATATAGGTTAAAATTAGGTGGCGACTCATAATAGGTTCCAGTGAGCTAGCTTAGGTTTTAATAATTATTGTTATAAGACATAGTTATTAATCTTAGGTTATAAGTGGACCTAAAACCCGACTAGATCCTAATCAACTTAATCCACATAGGATAGGGGTTTAAAATCGAAGCTCACATCGGTAATTATAACCATTTAAAAACTATAGGTTATAATTATATTAAGGTTTGAGGATTATAATATAAGGTATATATTATAGGTGTAACAATGAAATATAATTTGGGGTTGATTTGTAATTTATGGAAGTATAGTGGGAGATAATAAAAACCGAGAGTATAAAGGGGTTGTTTGGTATTTATTAACAATATATATAACTATAGGTTATAATTGTTTTAATGACATAAATGTCATAATATATGATATATAACTATAATATAACATTATATAAATTATATGGTGGATTTTGTAAATATTTAAGAAAATAGGTGTTGTTCGGTAATATGGGCATTTTTGAATAAAAATTTATAATATGGTTTTTAATGTTATAAGGGTGTAACATTTATAATATAAGAAGTATTCATTAAAAGAGAATGAATATATTATAAAGATTTACCATATAATAAATAGTCCCATAATACATGAACATAAATAAATATATGTTATGGAGTGGAGAAATATAATATGGTTTAATAACCATGTATTATTATAATCAAAATGATATAAGATAAAGAGAAAAGAATTACAAACATTAGATATGGAAATTCTGATGTTAGGAGTATACATGGAATAATAAGGGTTTATATAATTCAAAGTATTTTTACGTATGAATTATACTACATTAAACTTGGAAAAACAAACCTTAGGAAAATGGATACTAAGGTGAAATGTATAATATATGATAAAGAATTATACAAGCAATATAGAAATAAACTATATGATATACAAGGGTATACTAAGTTACATGCGATAACAAGTTCAACATTAAGTATATTAATATACGAGACAAGACTACGCATATAACTTTTTTCCAAATCCCGAGTTAAGCCGATAACCCGACAAACATTGACAGTTAATAACGGGGGATTAACCGGGAGGTGTTAGTGACGGTACGGGGTACCGTAGAGTTATGTTGTTTTACAGATTCTAATCAGTAGCATTATGTATTATTAGACTGTTAGAGACGACACGGGGAGCATCAGATCTAGCTGATTCATACTCCACGGTTATACATTCAGGGTGAACGGTATGTTGTTACGTGTCTCTGATTGTCTCTGAGGGCTTCCTCAGTTCAGACTTCTGTGTAATCTGTGATAAGATTGTTTGTCTGAATGTGTGATTAAATATGCATGAGCTGTATATTTTTAGCTGCTTATTATTTACTGTTGTTATGTTAACAGTATTGGTTCGTATATATGGACGTATATATATATATATATAAAACGAACTAGCGACTATGGTGCTATCTTATATGTAATATAAGGATCGTCTGAAAAACGTTGTTGCACTAGGATAATAAGATATACATATTATCCAAGACTTTAATACGGAGCATTGGCCTTTCTAACGCCGCTCTCGTATCTAACACTGGATCCCGAGTTTACAGACTCCGGATTGGACTAATGACCTTAGTCTGTTGTGTTAGAAGAATTTAGTAATTCGATGTGATGGTATAATTAATTAACATAACAAAGCCAAGAGGATGTGGCTCTTGGTGCGCGCTGTGATCACAAAAACGATACTAGGATGTCTGTGTACGGGTCCGCAAGTATCAAGAAAATTTCCCGTGAGCTAGGATGGCTCGTTGGTCGGAGACTCTACCGCTGGAGTGGCTACTGCCGTGGGTGACCCGCCATAGTATATGGGTAATTCAGAGACTCGTCGTTTTAACGAGACGTTGTCACTAGGTATAACCGAACATTTATTACAGTTGAGACTTGTACATTGGCGAATAATATTGGTTTTTATACCAAGGACGGGAGTTGATACTTGTTTATTATTCTCGTTGTTTCACCTTGTTGTTCACTGGTTATACTAAGTGGTTTATATTATGTGTGTTGATGGTTGTGTTATTGTATGGATATTACTATTAAATGTTTTACAGTTTAAATATTAAAACGGTATTGCATGTAACGAATCTCATGCTCTCGACCAATTAATTGAGGGGTTTGAGGAGGCATGACGGGGCATGTGATAACATACTCAGCAGGGGCTGATTCCATACCACAAACCATTTTTATTTCAGGAGACTAGCTGGAGGGTCGACGTGCGGCTAGGATGGCTCGTTGGTCGGAGACTCTACCGCTGGAGTGGCTACTGCCGTGGGTGACCCGCCATAGTATATGGGTAATTCAGAGACTCGTCGTTTTAACGAGACGTTGTCACTAGGTATAACCGAACATTTATTACAGTTGAGACCTGTACATTGGCGAATAATATTGGTTTTTATACCAAGGACGGGAGTTGATACTTGTTTATTATTCTCGTTGTTTCACCTTGTTGTTCACTGGTTATACTAAGTGGTTTATATTATGTGTGTTGATGGTTGTGTTATTGTATGGATATTACTATTAAATGTTTTACAGTTTAAATATTAAAACGGTATTGCATGTAACGAATCTCATGCTCTCGACCAATTAATTGAGGGGTTTGAGGAGGCATGACGGGGCATGTGATAACATACTCAGCAGGGGCTGATTCCATACCACAAACCATTTTTATTTCAGGAGACTAGCTGGAGGGTCGACGTGAGGCGCGACAGTTGTATTTGATTTTGGCTAGACTTGGTACGGTTTGAGACTAATGTTATTTCGGAGTCGGGTTTGTAAACCAAGGTGTATGTTTGGTTAGACGCTCACGTGTATGGTTTGTATAAGACGGTTGTTGTTGGATATGTTTTAGATTGTTTAAGCACTACTATCTATCTCTTGTGGTCACTGCGGGAATACGTTTCGTATGTTGATTATCATGTAACTCGTTATCACCCGTATGGGCGAGTGATAACAGTGACACCATTAGAACGACAGTTTGTTAATTACCGCTGCAATTTATTTACTAAGTACGACGTTTATATCATAATTAGGAGCCGGATTAGTAGGGGTGTTACAAAGAGTCAAACAAAGGTGAAGGATTACCACGAATGGTTGAAGTAAAGGAACTCAGTTAAGTTAGCAAGACTAAAGGAATTAGTGAATTTATTTCAAGGAAATGTTTAAGAGTCAGGAAGTGCGAAGTGCACCGACTAGTAAGTAAAGACATCGCATAGGTCCCAAGAATCTCGGGGGATAAACATGATAGATGGAGTGACGAATACCCAGCCTATACATGGTAAGGCAGATGCCTAATGTGGACATGTTAATGTGCAATGAACGGGATGAAACTCCCGAAATGATCACCTAGACTATAGAGAATATCAATCTTCACAGAAGAGGATAGTAAACCAAGTTAAGAACGCAAAATGGCGTAGTTTATTAGACGTACCAATGAGTGCAAGCCAGAGGTAATGGCATAACTTAGCAACACCCAGGAGCAATCCTTGAGGGGTGTTCGGATCAACAATCGTTGAACGAAATAACGTGACAGAAACGAACACTCAGTTTAAACATAGGTCGTCAGGAGGCAGACTGACATTCCTAAGGGGCATCCCATGAAAGGAAGCGTGATGCAACGACCTTGTCATGGAGCCCAATACAACCTCCAAAATCATGTAATGTTGTACAGAGAAGTAAATGTGTGTGGACAGCCTACAATGAGCAAAGCTCGAAGCTATAAGGCTTATAAGCCACGAACAAATATGCTATGTAAGTTGATGGATTGCAGGAGTTTATGTAATACAAGTAGAGCGGAGAACGAACCACTGCTTTATTAGTGGGGATACCTCTCGATATTGTGAAACCACGGGAGCGGTAGTTATGTGAACCAAGTTCAAGAAATATGTTAAGGATTGACCATACTATTATTACCCAAGAATGATTTGAATAAGAATAATACAAAAGAAGTGTTAGTACCAGTTGTGGAGACCGGAAGAGTAATAAGTCTAATAGCAACAACTATAAGTGTGTGATGCTAAATGTGTAGTGAACAGCGCTCAAGAAGCATAATGACTCAAAGAATAGCGTATCCAACAATCATCCAAATAAGTGGCAAAACACAGTGTAATGGCGGAAGCTAATATAATAGCGGATGCAGTGTAAGTTGATGTTGTATATTGAGTAAGGATACGGTGCGCAATAAGCGACTGTTGTATAAGTATTGTTAAATGATAGTATGGCAAAAGCAGAGTTATGAGTTACACTCAGTGGAGAAACAATGGTAAGTGATAACAAATAAACTAGGCAGTAAGCCAGTATTATGAGATAAGGATCTCAGTGAAACACAGTGTTCATTCCTATTACAATCGCATGAGAGATTTACTGCCAAGAGTTTACGCCTCTGCACTCTGTATGACTGAGTGTTTTGGTATTGCACTCGCACAATAATGATCGAATGGGATAACTAGGATTTGAAGAAATGTTAATTGTGGTGGAAGTAGAAAGGGACTTATAACGCTATAATGACTGATGCGTAGGAAATGCAAGGTCGTACCAATGAAAGAATACTTGTACAGAACCAAATGTGGAGGTGTGAATAGCAATAAGTGACAGCAGTAACACGGGATACCAAATATCGGTATGGAATATACCTCAAGTGTTGGAAATAACCGAGAGAACGCTACACATTAGGTAGTAGCTCAACCTCAACCGACGGTAAGTCGGAAGGAATCAAGTCAATCATTGTGAAATACATAGTAGTATACACAGTAAATTATCAGGGAAGTGGATAGAAAGTTTGTAACTCACCGAATTCGCGCACGGTAAGAAATACCACGCATCGGTTGAGAAACCGTTATTACCAAGGTAAAGGTGATAAATCAAAATTGTATAATACAGTAACAATAACGAATGGGGAAAAAAAAGCTCTTAAGTTATCAGAGTTGCGCAGCAGAAGATAGTGAACTAATGATCCAGATGTTGAATATGCGTGGTGAATACGAGAAATGGCTAATTATTAATGTCTAGAAGCCTCACAGGCCAGAACCGAAACTAGTTAAGAGTTAAAGCAAACTCCAATGAGAATTCTTGGCTTTGGGACTAAACCGCCAATGTGGTTAAGATCCTCTAACCATAACACATTGTATAACAGACCACGTGGAAGTTTAAATACTTCACGGAGGCATAACATTTTAAGCCAATGTTCAGTGATTGATTACGTGGGCATAATCCCTTTTAAGGGGGTAGAGCGCAAAACCGCTTAGTGTGTTTTATCGTACAGGTGTACGTGAACTATGTTGTGCATAGCACAAAATAATTTGTTTGGATGATTGGTGCGTGTGCTACATAAACATACGCATTCATTCATGGTTTAATTGTGGTAATTTTGCACATAAGATGCGAAATGCCATTGTGATAAGTGTGACTACTTAGTTAGTTGTTGTGTGTTAGTACAAGTATTAGGGAGTAAAAGAAACTCCTGGGGGAACAAAAACCCCGACAATATATAAATGTAAAACCGTGTGCTGTATTTTGATAAAATATATGTATATATACAATATAGTGATTCATGAAAGGGTATGAAATCGACATAAAACCTAGTGAGAATAAGATTCCCTAGGTAACTGGATTAAAGTGAATGGAGATAACTGATAGACGGAGTTCTATCCTTTGGAGATGTAATGATTATGACTAGATTGACAAAAAAAAAGATAGAAAATTGGAAATGGGTGTATTATTTGATGCTTGAAAATGAAGTGGGAGGTGGAACTTGATTCGCATGTGATCAAGGGAAGCCGGACACAAATTGGGGTGGAAGGATAGTTCAACACTGATGCTGATCACATCTGGGTTGGATGATTCTTGAAGCTCCCATAAGTGGTCACAAATAACCACGCTAAGAAAAGATGCAAAGACCATAAATTGGACTTGGAGTTGTAGTGCATTTTAAAAAAGGATTTCCAATTGGTATTTTCAAAACCTTTGATTGATACTTTAATTTAAGAAAGTTCTCTTACTTAACCTCACAAGAATATTTTTGTAGTACTTGCTCACGAGCTGAGGACGTATGAGCCTTTATCTTCGGACCGGTGACATGGGAAGTATATATGTTAAAGATTAAGTGATTGTTTTGATCTCCCAGGGAATCTGCGGGATCACGGTATATATACAAAGTATTTTTGGTTGCTATACATGCTAAGACATGTTGTGTGGTATGTGTAATAAATATTATTTTGACCTTGAGTCCTAATGTGGTTGAGTTCTGAAATTAGTTATGTTACCCAGACCTATGAGTCTAAATGTTGTTATGTTACCCAGACCTAAGAGTCTGAGGATTGTTATGTAAGTACGAATGTTGTTAAGATACTCGGACCGTAGAGTACGAGGTTATCATGTAAGTATGTTATGTTATGTATGGCTGTGGATATGTTACCCGGACCATTAAGTCTGAGGTTGTGACGTAAACTATGTTTGGTTATGGAAGTTTTATTTTGTAAGTAATCCCCGTGTTCTAATCCAAATGATGTGTGGGAAGTGTGAACTTCGAGGACAAAGTTCTTTTAAGGGGGGTAGATTGAAATACCCCAAACCTTGATATGTTGTTTAAACATTAAACTATGGTATATTAAGGCTAAAAAGTGCCTTAGAAACATTAGTTAACAATTTAAACCATAGTAAAAACAATAAAGTCCCATAAACACAGTTTGAGCAAAAACATGCTCTAAGCTTGGAGCGAACTTGGTTAGGACCCAAAGAAACATTGGTAGACAATTAAACCAAACAAAACACAAGAAAACACCATAAAGTCAATTTAAGCAAATACTTGCTCTAGACTTG
This sequence comes from Limonium bicolor, assembly GCA_023374045.1. Classification (NCBI taxonomy): domain Eukaryota; kingdom Viridiplantae; phylum Streptophyta; class Magnoliopsida; order Caryophyllales; family Plumbaginaceae; genus Limonium; species Limonium bicolor. The sequence continues at coordinate 18,947 of JAIOTZ010001595.1, read as the reverse complement.
GTGTAACCTCGTATTATACCTAAAGGTCATTCATAGACCTTATTAACATGTTAATGAACATTTTAAATCAATTACTAAAGAAAACCAAGCTTGAAAACAAGTTAAAACACAAAATGTGCTTTAAGGAGCCTTAAAGCACATTTTTGAAAAATTGTCTTGGAAATGGGTTTTGAGTGGCTAAATGTCCATCATTACTCTTTAATCAACATGTGTACTACTTAGTATCACATTAGGAAGTTTAAATCAATGGGAAATCAAAAATTTCACAATTATGTGCCTTAATTAGTGAATAGTGCTCAAATAGTGCTAGTTTTGACTTAAGTCAACTTTAATTAGTTAAATGGTCAACAAAGACCATAAGTATCTAATATATTGAATGGGGCACGGTTTTTAGTGTGCGAGTCATCACACTTGGCTAGCAAATAAAGAAAAGAAGAAAGAATAAATTGAAAAGTTACTTTATGCCTTATAACATAAATATCTCCAAACTAAACCTCTCTCCTAACTTTCTCTTCTTTTCTTATTGATTCCCACCGTCTCCAACCTCATCCTCCCTTCTCCATCTCGTTTTGCTACAGCAAGTATCCATTCTCCATCTTTGAATGCTTGTAACTCATGACTTCATGATCCAAATTCAATTTCAAGACCATCATTCTTCTAGTTCGAGCATGCTCTTCATTTCCCTCTTTTCAAATCTTCAAGAACTCCCTTTTGGTGCCATGAAGAATCTCCATTGAAGGAGTTTGAGCTCATATTTTCATGCCTTGACATTCTCCTTTGCTTCAAGGTAAGGAAAACCAAAGAAAAACTTCATTTCCTCTTGTTTTAGTCATGACCGAAAATTCACCTTGTAATGGTGTCTTCCCTTGCTTTGGTTTAGCTTCATTCTAATCTTCAAAGGGCTAGGAGGAGTCCTCTCTTGTTACTTAATCAAGCTCTCTTTCAAATTCCAAAGGTAAACATCAATTTTAGTGTTTTAAGACATTTATGTAAACCTAGGGTTTAATTATGAGTTTGGGTATTAAACTTAATGCTCATTACCCTTATATGTGTATTGGTTAGAAGTTTGACAAGTGATAAAAGCTCCTTGCCGATTTTCAATCAAGAAAAATAAGAGAAAACAAGTGAGAAAGCATGGAAAACAAAGAGGTAAATGACCTCTCTTAATGTAGTTTTGTGTACTAGGGAATTGAGCTATATTTGCTTAATAAATAACCTAAAGAACCAATGGGAAATGAGCTAGAAAACTATCCAAAAGGTGGACTAAAAAGACATGGGAGTATTGTTGTGTGTAATTGCAGGTTGAAGGCAATTATTATGTGGGAAATTCAGTGTTTAAGGTTTATGCAGTTTAAGGGCCTAAATGCCAAGCAATTTAAGTTTATGCACTATATTGTGATGTAGTGTAGTTTAAAGGTTTAGTTGTGTGTAAAGAATATTTCTTGTGGAGATGAATCTCTTTGATGGTTAAAGGAGGAAAAACAATATGTTTGTGTGTAAGGAATGTATATTAAGTGATTAAGTGTTCTTGGTTGTCTAAAGGTGAAAACCTAAGTGTTTGGGTGTGAGAATGTACTAGGGAACCTATGGTAAAATTGGGTGGGGAAAACAAGAGTTTTAAGTGCTTTGGTGAAGTATTGTGACCTAGGTTGTACTAAGAATTGTTAAATGTTAAATTGGTGAAAGAAAGTGAATTAAGGTGTGCTTAAGTGTTAAGATGCCTTGGGCATAGTCTTGGAGGTTTAGAGAGCTAATGGATGATTTCTAGATACACCAAGGTCATGGTGGAAATGTGGTTTGATCTTGTGCAAAGTTTGGTAAACAATGGAAGTGTAATGCCTTGTGAAGGTTTAATTATGAACTTGTGGGAAAGACTTGAGAAGTGTGTGTAAAGGGGATGAGTGTGATGCAAAATGATGCTTTAGGAGTGGTTACCTTGTTGAGTGAATGTTTAAGGAGTTTTTGGGATGATTAGAGAGGGTTTTAGTGTGCCAAAAAGATGTTAAAACATGTGGGAAAACATGTGTAATGCTTAGGAAAAGATTGGGGTGAATTTGGAGTTCAAAATGAGGAGAAAAGCACTTTGAAAAATGGGGTCTGTTCTGGACCGCCCCTAGGGACCGCCCCTGTGGGGAGGTCCAGTTGAATTCTGCAATACATGTGTGTGTTCTGTTGTGGACCGCCCCTGGGACCTCCCTAGTGGGGCGGTCCAGACCAGAGAGGAAGAAAAAAATTTGTTTAAGGGTTCTAGTGATGGGGGTTGAATGGTAATGGTTTTAGGTGATGTTTAGGCCTTGTTTGGTGACATGTAAAGGCTTTAAAATGTGTAAACAAGTATTAGGTTTGATGTGAGAGTTGTGAACTTAAGATCACAAGAGTAAAAATTAAGTACAACGGGATGATGGGGTTAACTATGGGCGCATTAGACGTTAAACAAACATGTTACCCCAATGTTAATGAAAGTAATTGTAATGTTACCAGTTGTTCAAGGATTGTTCAAGGAACATAGAAGGATACAATAGAGTGGGCCTCAGTGACAGGTATGGTTTTCTTGCAACCTGTGTCCTACCGGATTACACCGGCTTGTATGCCAATGTGTTTTTCTGTATGTTTGCCATGTTATAAGATAAATCATGAAACGGGTTTATAGTCGTTGTTGTTGTTATGGTGTTTGCGTACCGATACCGGTAACCTCGAATGCGTATTAGGCTAGCTAACCAATATTAGGTAAACGTAAGAGAATGGTATCTGGTGATAACGTTTCCAATCATGGGAACGTTCTAACCACGGCTATGCGTGAGTTAGTTGTGCGATGTTTGTTTGTGTTAGTATGTTCACTACCCTTGTGTGTGTCTAACTAGACCTTACCACCTAAGTGTGAATTAATGTACTAAGTCCAATAATGAGACTTCTAACAAGTGCTAACCGGGGAGTGAGGAGTCCGGTCGTTCCGGCCGCGCGTGTGAGTATGGGGATCATTATCATATCAGGTTCGATTCTCTGTGTATGTTATGGTTGTCTTCTCTTTTGGTTTTCAACCTTCCCTTTAGCTTAACCAAGGCTATTTTACTGACTCACGTCGGGCCACAGGGGCATACTATGTTTGTTCGGTGTGCTTGGATCACTGTATCCGACGCACCTTGGGATTAAGTTACTCGTTCATTTAACAGGACGTAACGAGTTATGTAACGAGCTTTGCATGAGTTTGGCAACATTCTCTAGGCTCTCCAAGTGAACTAACTATGTTTGGGTCGGTTCCTAAAGAGAACCGTTCCCGTTATGTTATGTGTTAATGATGTGATGCAATTCCTATTGCGATTTTATGTTAGAATGGATGTCAGTATGTGGTATGGGTTGTTATGTGGAGAATGTGGATCATGGTTATGAACCCCAGGTTATTATAAGAAGAATTTGAGTACAACCTGACTAGTGGGTAAGTGTCGTCTATTTAGGAAATAGCTCCAATAGAGGAGAAACTCTCTAGGGTTAAGGAACACCTGAGTATTGATGAGTTGTCAGTTTTGTTGAGCCCATTGTTGTGTGTATGTAATGTGTTATGTGTTTATAGTTACATGCATGATTTAAATATAATCAACCGCATGCCTAGATGACAATTAGTTGTGCGTGGCCCGGTAGCATGCGGGCTGCGGGATTACCATACCAGAAAAGGTGCTGAGCCCCTTGGGGGCCACCATTTTCTTCCTTTTCTATTTCAGGTACAAGGAGCTGGAAGCCGTTCGAGAGTAGGACGGGTAGGTGTTGTACATGGGTAGCCATTCAAATTGAGTATGCATTGTAGGTGTAGTAAGACCGAAATTGTTGTCGGCAATAGTTTGTAAATACTCGGTACTGTGGGAATGTAAATGTATATTGGTGGTTGGAAATGGAACAAGGTTGCAATGTGTAGTTGCTCGGGAATCTGGTCCATCAGACCGATACAATGTATATGTATTAGCCTTGTTAGCCACGTGGGTGGCTAACGGCGTGTAACACCATTGAGTTGAGAAATGTGATGAGTTAAGTTTCCGCTGCAATTTGTTATTAAGTGTATGGTTGTAGTTGGGGTGTTACAACAACGGAGGGTGGTACAATGTCGTTAGCCACCCACGTGGCTAACCAGGCCTAACTCAACTACTGCATCGGTCTGATGGACCGGAATAACCGAGTACACAATACAAATACATTACTCATTCAGTTCCTTACTATACCGAGTCTACAATATACAGATGCCGATAACACTTTCGGTCTTACACCTCATTCAAGTACATAAGTAATCAAAATCTATCTACCCATGCTAACCACCGATCCCGTCCTACTCTCGAACGGTACTATCATCGGTGTACCTGAAAAATAAAAACGATGCCCCTAGAGGCTCAGCTTATCGCTGCATATGAAATTCGCATACCCCGCGTGCTAACCGTGGTACGCCGACTACTTTTGTCGAGAGCATGGAGTTCATTTTAATTCAACCAACATGCACATAACACTACATTAAATTTGTATACTACACAAGGAATCAACATTCAACCATGGAATACAATCCCTAACTAACATATCAAGGTTGTTAGTTCATAATACATTACTCTTCGACCATGAGGATTTCTACCTCACTAGGCCTTAGTTACTTATTCAATATCTCACCCACTCTCTTGGGTTACTTATTCTTTATCTCATCCACTCTCTTGGGCTACCTTTACTCAGCTCTCGTAGTTCTTGAGACACTACAGGTCTCATTCCTACTTCATGCTTGTTTTCTCTTAATACATTCTTAAGCCAAAACACATGGCTTTCGAGCATAGTCTTACTTCCCCGGTTTCGACCCTACTCTGGGTCTAGCATGGTGGGAAGGTTTAACTAGCTCCCGGAACTCTCTCTTAGTTCCTACTTCTTCCACATAGGTCCGACTACTCTCGGACTTCACATATTCCCATACACTCCTCTCGCGGAGTTATAATATAATTATGTATATTAGTCTAGGAGCATCACTCTCGATGTTTCTAATGACTTTGGGAACATTTCTCAAGTTCGGGTATTCTTAAGTTTAAGAGTTGCCCTAAACTTCTGTATACTTATACTTCCTGTTATTTTCTCTCACCGGGTCGAATCCTCGTATAGGAGGTCGACCGTATCTTAAGGGGGTTTGATGGTCCCTTACGTCTCTTTTACTTTACTCGCAAGTTCACATCTTTGAACTATCTTTAATCCCCTAACTGGAGGTTCATTTATCTTTCCACTTTCATTTATTTCGTGGATTGTTTCAATTTGGTTTTCTAACCGTTATCGGGTGTTTACTCAACCCGTATAACTTCCTCACATTCTAGTGAGTTAAAGTGTGTGCATTATCGTTCTTGGTTTGATAGTTTTCATGTGTTTGCACGTTCGTTAAATTACGAACGACTCATCCTATGAGTCACTAACCAACGGTGCTCAACTAGGAGTCAGTCCATACACTAAGTTAGACCACACAATCATCCAAGGTCGGTTAGTTCACACAACATACATCAAGATGCATAAACAAGCGATGAATCATTTTTCATGCTTTAGTCTTGATTAAGCCGACACACAAACACACGACACACCAATCAACGTAGCACGGTTAGCATACGGGGCATGGGAAAATCATACCTTACACCTTGGTCTCACTTTTACCGTGTCCTCACATTGCTCGGTTCACACACGATTCTCTGATAATGTTTCAAACACTATTACCAATACCAAGCTCATACGGTACGTAAATAAATACTAATCCCGTACTTACCCCGTTATCTCGGTTTTACTCTTGTTAATTTGAGCTCTTACTTCACACTCACTTCTAGCACTTGTTTTCACTTCTTAGGACCTTTACATGTCACCAAACAAGGCCTAATCATCATCTAACATTATTAAACTTCAAACCCCCACCATTAGGGGCCTTTAAAATGCTCACGGGACAATTCTGGGGGTGGTCCGGGACTTGGTCCCTACCCTAAGTCCCAGACCAATTGAAAACATAACTCTCGGCTGAAAAATGGCTATGGTCCGGGACCTTGTCCTGGAGTATAGTCCCAGACCAGGTGTATACTTCAATTCTCGGCCATTATTTAGGGTTGGTCCGGGACTTTGTCCAAGGACCAAGTCCCGGACCCTGCTAAAACCTGCTCCAAACTTATTTTTCAATCCCTAATCAACCCTTAATCCACACATAATCATTCCCTAATCATTCCACATGTTTTCTACATGTTTAATCACCTTAAAACATGCTCTAAACCTCTTCAAATCATAGGTTTTATCCTTACTCAAATTCTTGCTCAAATTCACAAATTTTCCATTCTCATTTCAACACTTTGCACACTTGTGCATTTCTAGCTTCTTCTCCACACTTATTATTTTGTTCTCACTCCATTTGACCATTCCAAATCCTCCAAGACAATGCACTTCTCATACCAAGGTTCATGCCTCAATCTTAAGCCTTAAATCCTCATTCTTTCCTAAAACTCCCAAGGCACTTAAACAACTCCCTTTTGCTACAGATTTTTGCACATCTCCCCACAATCATCCTCTCATATTCTTGGGTGATCATTTACCCAATTAAAGCTCTAACAACACCTAGCTAAACCTCGGTCATTCTCCACTTGTCACTTTTCTCAAAATCCCTCGGTTTCAACCGAAATTTCGCCATAACTCGGCTACTTTTCTAACATTGCCCAAAAACTCATTTCTCCACCTAATCAAATTCAAAACTAGCCAGACCCTTCAAGGGTCCTACCAGCACACAAGTTCAATCAAAACTCATCAAATCCTCCAAATACAACATAATGCATAATTCATCAAATGCATAGCTCTCAAATCAAGCATTAATTCATTATTCTCTCAACTATCACCAAGTACATAGTTAACACAAATTTGGGTTCATTCAATTACTTCCCATCCCCAAATTATAAAAGCATCAAATTAGGCTCCAAGGTAAATTATTTACCACTTGTTCACAAGCCTTATCTCTTTTCACTCCTCTTCTTTCTCTTCTCCTTTCTCTTGCTTGGAAATCGGCCAAAGGCCATGGAATTGCCCAACTCCAAATCAATTCCCCATGATGTAATGAGACCAAGCAAAACACTTAGAATCATTATTTGTTCAAGATTACAAAAAGGGGGTGTTTAAAGCTCAAAATTGGGAAATTTACCATTAAACCCTAAAATGAGTCTTTTCCATGAATAAAAGGGGCTTAACCCACTATTCCTATGGTTTGGAATATAGCTCAAACAAATAAGGAACTAGGAATTAAAAGGGAGCCAAAACTGGCCAACACAAATGGAAGGAGAAATGGATTTTCTTGGATGTTTTTACCTTGGATGAAAAGGGAAGACTCCAAGCTTCAAGAAGATATGGTTTTCTCTTCAAATGGTCAAAACCCATGCAGATGAACTTCTTCCTTTTTGAATTTTGAAAAGAGAGGGAAATGGGCCTTGGTGAGAGGAGCAAGAATCTATGCTCGGTTTTTAATTCGGAGCTTTATTGAAGCTTGTACATGAAGAAGAAGATGAAGAAGCCATGGGAGCTCCTTTGTTGCAGCTCAATTCATCCAAGGAGGAGTAAGTAGGGGATAAAACGGCAGAGAGAGATAGAGGGATTCAGATTAGAAGGAGGGAAGTGAGGAAAGAGAGGGAAGAAAAGTAATTTATTTACTTTTCCACTTTTCACTATTTACTTTATGACTCGTCACTTTAATAAACTAGACTAGTGTGAGAGAGAGCTAGTTTATGCTCTCAAAAACCAGCCCCACCAGTTTAATATCCCGGGAGCGTTTTTGACTTTTTACAAGAAACGCTCGTCAATTACCCGGTTTGGCACTATTCACCAACCGGGCCCGTTTTTTTGGATTTTTCTCATTTATTTACTTTCAATGGTTCTTAAGCTTCCATTAATGTTTAATTATAGTTATTTAATCAACCATAATTTTTACGGGACTATTTGACCACTTAAAGTCATGTTTTCGGGTTTTCTCAAAAAACGTGCTTTAAGGCTCCGTTAGCGTTTTAATCCATTATTTGGATCTGTTTTCTTCGGGAATCATTCCCACATACTAATTAGGCATAATTAGGCCTTAGGTATCCATCTCGGACCCTAGTCGAGGTCATATACCTCCTATACTCATTTAACGTGCGTTTTTGCGTTTTTCGCGTTTTAAGCATTTTCTCTTTTCTTTTGGTTTTATTCTCTTTACTAATACTCTATAGGCACCATTAGGCCTCTAAAAATCATATTAGAATAATTTAATCACCATTTTTTAGTCCGAGGGTATTAAAATCTACCCCCTTAAAGAACTTTGCCCACAAAGTTGGTGAATCTAATGTCGCTGCTCACATAGGTACTCTATGCCAAGGTCGTAATCTCTATACGACCTCACAAACTCGCAGGTCTGTCTCTGTACACGCTACACATACCACACATATCACAACATGTATAACAATAAAAAATACTCTTTTGTATTCTCCTCATGGAATCGGTCCGAAGACAAGAAGGCACTATAGTCCTCGAATCCATACTTAGTAATACACTGCTGATCCCTCTGGTACCCATCACGTTGAACGATTTCGCTTTCTGGTTCACGGCCGTTTCATGACAAATGGGCACTTACTCTCTTAGGCCCACGTTCCCTTCGGTTCTGATTAAAACATTGCACATATAAATATCCTCAGGCACTCTGGTTGACTCTCTCAACATAGGACATTCTCAGGGTACAGTCCCCGTTCCGCTGCCTTTGGAAAAAATCACACACTGCCACCGCCCCAACCGGTCACCTAGGACCGCCGCACGTACGGTACAATGGTTTCAAAACTAGTTTTTATCTTCATACTTGAAGAAAAATCCTTTTTATTAAACTCCCTTTGCAAATTATTTTAGAAAACAACACACAACTCCAAGTCCAGTTATGGTAGCGGCATCTTTTCTTAGCGTGATTACTTGTGACCACTTATAGGGAGTTTCAAGAATCATCCAACCCTGATGTGATCAGCATCAATGTTGAATTATCCTTCCACCCCAATTTGTGTTCGGTTTCCCTTGATCGCTAGTAGATCAAGTTCCACCTCCCACGTCAGTTTCAAACTAACAGATAGTCAAACATTTTCATTTTCTATCTTTTACTCTTTTGAGTCATATTCACAAAACAATTCATTTCAACTTATCTCTTAGTTTGGAACCCAAGTCATCCATTATTCTCAATTTACTTCGCTTACTTACCTAAGCATTCAATACCCATGGCTCATTTCGTCATATTATTACTCAATTTAAATATACATCACACAACTCCAAAGGATGGAACTCACTCCATCAATCGTTCTTAAATAACTTGGCTCTTAGGCCCTTAAGGTGCATAAACCATAAGCACTGAATTTCCCACAATATATTGCCTTTGACCTGCAAATACACCCAACAATACATATGCCTTTTAATAAACCCTAGAGAGTATTTTCCTAAGTCATTTACCATTAGCTCCTTAGGTAGTTTTAATAAGCAATATAAGCTCATTTACCCTAAGACATTAAATTACATTAGGTTAACACATTTACCTCTTTTGCTCACAAACTTCTTGCTTGTTTCCTTGATTAAAATCGGTAAGGATGTTTGATTGATTGTCAACTTCTAAACAATATACAAACAATGAAATGAGTATACTAGATTTATGCTTCATCTCATTGTAAACCCTAGGTATATATATTGTCTTAGAACATTTAGATGATTGTTTTACCTTGGATATGAAAGAGAGTTTGGATATGTAGCAAGAGAGGACTCCACCAAGCCCTTGGAAGATTCAAATGAAGCTAGAACAAGCAAGGTAAAGGCACCATTAATGGTGATTTTCGGACAACATAAAAACATGAAGGAAATAGAGTTTTTCTTTGAGTTTCCTTACCTAAAAGCAAAGGAGAACAATAACATGTAAAAAGATGAGCTCAAGCTCCTCCCATGGAGATTCCTCTTTGCACCGAAATGGAGCTCTTGGAATTTTGAAAGGATGAAGTAGAAGAGCTTGGCAAGACAAAGAGAATGGTGGTCTTAGTTTTTGATTCGGTAAAGGGAACTAGGAGAAAATGGCAATGGAAGTTGGTGTTGGTGTTGGTACGATTGCAAAACCGTGAATGGAGAAAGTATAAGAGAGGTTGGAGACGTGGGAAATGAAGAGGGAAAGAAGAGAATGAAGATAAGTTTGCTAGTTTGGATATTTAAGTGGTAAAGCAAATAGTGCTCTTTACTTTATTACTTTACTTAACTTATTTTTTTGTTTAAGTGTGGTGAGTCACCAAGAAAACCGGCCCCCATATTATACTAAGGGGTGTTTTAGTCTTTGTTGACCAATTAAATTACTTATCTTGACTTATGTTATAAACTTGCTTAATTTGGTTACTATTCACAAAAAACAAGGCACATAGTTGTGAAATTTTTGATTTCCCATTGATTTAGACTTCTTAATGTGATACTAAGTAGTACACATATTAATTAAAGAGTAATGATGGACATTTAGCCACTCAAAACTCATTTACAAGACAATTTTTCAAAAACGTGCTTTAAGACTCCTTAAGCACATTTTGTGTTTTAGCTTGTTTTCAAGCTTGGTTTTCTTTGGTAATTGGTTTAATATGTTCATTAATATATAAATAAAGTCTTGGTAAGCTCATTAGGTCTTAACCAAGCTTATCCCAAGCTTAGAGCACATTTTAGCCTTTATTGACCTTAAGGTATTTATTTGTGTTTTCTATGGTTTAAATTATTTACTAATGTTTCTAAGACTCTTTTTAGTCTTAATATTCCATATCTTAAATGTCTAAACAACATACTAAGGTTTGGGGTATTTCAATCTACCCCCCTTAAAAGAACTTTGTCCCCAAAGTTCATACTTCCCACATATCTTAAATATTAAAACATGGGGAATACTTATACAACAACACTTCCATAACAACATTAACAACATACTTACATAACATCGGACACAAGGTCCAAACAACAACATCATTCAGACACAACGGTCTGTAACATAACAACATAACATAGACGATGTATTTAAACACACATCGTACACACATAACCAAAACGGCTCTACCCCCCCCCCCCCCTAAAAGGGGTACACCCCGTACCCTATACACATAAACACTAAGAAGTAAACAATGACGGGTACTTCGCCTTCATTTTATCTTCCAGCTCCCAAGTGGCCTCCTCGACGTCCTGGTTAGACCAGAGGACCTTCACCAGTCTCACAGACTTATGGCAAGTGTCTCGAGTCTTAGTGTCGAGAATCTGCACGGGAGTCTCCACTGATCGCATGGTCGGCTCTAAGGTTAGCCTTTCAAGCTGAAGTACATGAGACGGATGAGACATATATTTCTTCAACTGGGACACATGAAATACATCATGTACCTTGCCCATCTCGGCGGGTTAATCTAGTTTGTAAGCTACCGGGCCGATCCGCTCCGTCACAACATAAGGCCCCACATATTTTGGGCTCAACTTGCCTTTCTGGCCAAAACGAAACACTCCCTTCATGGGGGATACTCTAAGAAATACCTGATCGCCCACGGCGAACTCCAGGTCACGTCTGCGCACATCGGCGTACGATTTCTGCCTATCCAGAGCTGCCTTCATGTTAGCCCGGATTTGGCGTACTTCTGCTTGAACTTGTTCCACATACTCTGGTCCTATAATGACCGTCTCACTCGACTCATCCCAGCATAATGGCGTGCGGCATGGTCTACCGTACAAAGCCTGGAAGGGTGACATCTTGATCGAAGCATGGTAACTGTTGTTGTAACTAAACTCGATCAGATGTAACTTGTCAATCCAGCTGGTCTGAAAGTCAAGTGCACATGCACGTAACATATCTCCAAGTGTCTGGATGGTGCGCTCACTCTGACCATCAGTCTGTGGGTGGAACGCTGTACTTAGCTTCAGCTCGGTACCAAGCGCTTCTCGTGTGGATTTCCAATACCTTGAGAGGAATCTAGTATCCATGTCAGACACAATTGCTTTCGGTACCCCATGGTGTCGAACAATCTCTCTATCAAAGAGCTCAGCAAGTCTTGCCACTTTCCAAGTGTCCTTCATCGGAATGAATCGGGCCACCTTGGTCAGTCGGTCAACAACAACCCAAATCATATTCAGACCTCCCCTTGTAGGCGGAAGCCCTACTACGAAGTCCATAGAAATATCATGGAACTTCCACTCAGGCACTGGCATCGGTACCATACCACCAGGCCGTCGGTGCTCAAACTTGACCTTCTGACAAGTGAGACACCTTAACACATAATCGTTCACATCTTTCTTCATTCCAGCCCACCAAAAATAACGTTTCATGCCCTTATACATCTTTGAAGCTCCGGGGTGAATCGAAGTCGTAGAACAATGGGATTCACTCAGTATGCGCTCCTTCAGCTCAGCGCTACTCCTCGGAATACACAGTCGGCCATTAAGCCTAATCAGGTCATCATCGTGGAGTTGGAAGTCGTACTTCTGACCCTCGAATGTGCCATCAATAACCTTCTGCCTAATCTCCAACATATACTGATCCGTCATCTGAGCACTCCGCACCTCTTCGACCAAGCTAGTATGAGAGACTAGCGAATGGAGAGAGTGTGCTCGGCGACTCAATGTGTCAGCTACCACATTTGCCTTACCCTCTTTATATTGTAGATTGATGTCGTTATCGTTTAGAAACTCGACCCACCTTCTTTGCCTAATGTTCAACTCCTTCTAAGTGAACAAGTATTTTAAACTCTTGTGATCAGAATAAATCATCACACTTACCCCATACAAATAATGTCGCCATATCTTCAGTGCGAAGACAATGGCACCCAATTCTAAGTCGTGGGTAGGATAGTTCTCTTCGTGCTTCTTCAGCTGTCGGGAGGCGTATGCTATGACCTTCCCGTGTTGCATCAACACACAACCCATACCTCTGCCTGACGCGTCACAATAGACCTCAAAACCATCTGGACCATCTGGTATAGTCAGGACTGGTGTAGATGTCAGAGCATCCTTGAGCGTCTGAAAAGAACTCTCGCAGTCATCTGTCCACTCGAATGGAGCATCCTTCTTCATCAAGGAGGTCATCGGCTTCGAGACACTGGAGAAGTCCTTCACAAACCTCCTATAATATCCTGTCAGACCGAGGAAGCTCCGAATGTCGGTAACTATCTTCGGCCTAGGCTAGGTGCGCACTGCATCAATGTTTGCCGGATCAACAGCGATCCCGGCCTCAGAAATCACATGTCCAAGAAAAGATAGTTGGTTCAACCAAAACTCACACTTAGAAAATTTCGCATACAACTGATTCCTTCTCAATGTTTGTAACACATTTCTCAGGTGGCTTTCATGCTCACCTCTCGATTTCGAGTACACAAGTATATCATCGATGAAGACTACCACTGACTTGTCCAACTGATCTTGGAACAAGCGGTTCATTAAGTCCATAAACTTAGCTGGTGCATTGGATAAACCAAACGGCATAACCGTAAACTCATAATGTCCATATCTGGTTCTGAAAGCGGTCTTCTCAATGTCACGCTCACGGATGGCAATCTGATGGTATCCGGATCGTAAATCTATCTTGGAGAATACTGATGCTCCTTTCAACTGATCAAATATGTAACACCCCGTCCAAATCCAATCGTGGTTATTGCAAAACTTAACACTTAATCGAATTCGTTGCAGCGGAAATAACAAACACCTGGACCTTGCCACGGTCTGATCGTTAGAACATACCGGCCTTATAAAATTACAACACTTATCCAAAGTAAACAACCGACCAAAACATCACCATCCAAAATACCACCAACCAACCGAGTTTAACTATCTAAGTCATAGCCACAAACTTACATTAGTTTCAATATAAACAGACGGGAGCACAAGCGCAACCCGTACTCAAAATAAACAACCCATGCAAGTCTAACCGCTCCTACTCTCGTGGTGCGACTTCATGGGCCTCTTACCTGCAAGTGTAAAAACAGCCCCCAAAGGGGGTCAGCACGAATGCTGGTACTCCCTCTCATGGCCCCCAAGCTAACGGGGCTACGACGACTAATTGTCGATAGCATGGAAATTGATTAAGTACACAAGCATGATATGAAGTGCAATAAACAACAATCCATAGATGAACATACATAGCTCACACACAATGAACGACACAAGCGTTCCCTTATCAAGCGGGTTAGTAACCCCCTCCTTAGTCCTGATTTTCCTTAACCTCAGTTCCTTATCTTACCTCAGTCTTATCCTTATCTTAATCTCAGTATACAACCGTTCCTAGAATGGAAATGGTTGTAGCTTAATCTCAACCTAGGATTTAGGTGATCCTACCGCACCATCTTAATGCCACCTACCTTGGACGGGAGTCCAGCGTAGCTGAGCCGGCAACCGCCCTAGGCAACAAGTCCGAAGACAAGTCCTTAAGCGGAGGGCGGATCTGATTCAGATACCGTCCCCCTTTCCTTAGCATGCATGACCGGAGTCAGTCCCGGGTTTTCCTCACTCAAGTTCCAGTTAGCAGAAATGTTACACACCATGGGTTAGTTAAACCTTAACGGGTATTAACCAACAGTCACCAATACTTAATCTTATCCTTAACTCAGCAAGTACTAAACTTGGTTAGTAACAATCTCAAGTCTCGTGGGTTAGTGTAAAGAAAACACATTCACACACGAGAACAAATTAACCGGTTGCATGCTTTATCTTGTCTTAGTCATAGCAATTAAACAGATAGCACACAAGCCGAGGGACACCTCGTTAGCAAGCAGGTCACAAGAAAGATTGTACCGTTCACCCGTCGACGATTGTTTGGTTTATCTCCTTCCAAGTCCCAATTCACCAATCCTAAAACATTCATTCAGTTTTAGGTTATTATTCAATTCAACTCAATACAATTACTTAGCCTCCCTAGACATCAACTTTTACTCATTGTTTTTCACTAAGCCTTATGGTTTTTAACTTAACTCCTAGGTGCATCATTTCCTCCTCATTATCTATTACACTTACTCACCCACTTAATGACCATTACACCCCCCAAACGTCCTTAATAGCCTTATAACATCAATACCTAATCATCCCCACCATTTCCTAACCTTAAACAAAGTTTTTGGCCAAAACAGCACCGGTCCGAACTTGTGTCCGAGCTTCCCAAGTTCGGACATAGTCGAGACTCAAAAGGGTGCATCAGACGTGTGTCCGAACATGTGTCCGAGCTTCCCTAAGTTCGGACATAGGTCGAGGAAAATTCAAAGGAAAAATTTCAAGTGTCCGAACATGTCCGAGCTTCCCTAATTCGGACATAGTCGAGGGAAATTCCAAAGGAAAATTTCAAGTGTCCGAACTTCTAAGGTCGGACTGAAGTCCGGACACTGGCCGAGACTCAGAAAGTTAAATTGCAACAGGGCATGTCCGAGCTTCCAAATTCGGATGAAGTTCGGACAGGCCAAAATACCCATCTTCTAAATCCTTAAACACTTATCTCATTTCCTAGCATGGTCTAACCTTGTTTGGGCATTAAAACACACCTTAAGCCCTCCACTAAACTCCTTAAATCACTCATCAATATCCATCTTAGTCATTATTTATTCCTTGCAATAATGTCAACACTTGTAATGTTTCTCTTTAGGTTTCTAAGTGGTGGTTCACACCTATTATAACCACTATGCCAAATGCTTCCTCACCACTATAACATCATCTCCCAAGCATCTTTCTCCACCTAAAATTCCTTTATGCAACTACTTAAAGTTCCTACACAAATTTATGACACCATCATCCAACACATTATTTCTTTTCTACTAGTTTACCAATGTTTGCCTAAGTCCTAAATACACTAGTACATTCATTTGGTTCCTAAATCCTCCATGACCATGTCTAGGTCATTCTAACTCATTATACACCTTAAACTCACCCTTTTTCATCAAGACAACCTCTAAAACTTCCTAGGACTTCCTTAGTCATGAAATCTCCTTAGAACATCTTAAACACTTAAGTTCTCCACTAAATTTTGCCATGGGTTCTCTAGTATATTGTTACAAACAACAAAAACCCAATTGGTTTTTTCACCATCAAACAACCAAGATCACTCAAATTCTCATCACAACACCTTAACACACAATTTACACCAAAACTACACCACATCATCATATAGTGTATAAACTTAAAATGCTTGGCACTTAGGCCCTTAAATGACAATAATCTTAACCACTGAATTTCCACATATATTTGCCTTTAACCTGCGAATACACACAACAAGGCTCCCATTGAAATAAAATGCTTCTTGTAATTCATCTCAACATTGTTTACTATCTCTTTTCTCATTGGCTCCTTAGTCACAAGTTCTCAAACATAGTCATTGTTTCTCCTAGGTTATATATAGCCCTTTTCTAATGTAAACTCTACACTAACTCATCACATATCTAAATCCCATTCCCTTAAACAATAAACACCTTAAGGTAAGAATTTACCTTGTTCTTTTTCAAGCTTTACAAACTTTCTTCCTTAGGTTTTTCCTTGCTCAATCTCGGTCACCACTTAAACTCTCCTTGCCAATGTTCTAACCAATATCAATGACTCCAATGAGTGCTAATAATACATTAACCTAAGGAACAAACCTAGGTTAAAATGTGCTTTAAGGTATTAAGGTGATTGTTTTACCTTGGTTTCTCAAGACAAGCTTGGATATGAAGCAAGAAGGACCTCCTTTATCCTTTGGAGAGTAGAAAACAGCTAGAACAAGCATAAACATGGAGTCCCATGAGTACAAATTTTCGGACAAGGGAAGAAATGATGGAAACCTAGATTTTCTTACATATTCTTACCTTAAGAGAATGGAGAAGCTAATGGAGTCTCCAAGCTTGAGTTTCCTCCTCTAATGGATTTGCCTTGGCTCCAAAATGAGGCTCTTGAAGTTTTGAAAAGATAGAAAGAAGGAGCTTGAGCTAACTAAGAGATATATGTGCTTGGTTTTGATTTTGGAGCTTAAATGAGCAAGATGTGGGCAAAGAAGATGGAGCTAGCATGGAGGTTGCTTCTTACGTGAGAGAGAAGAAGAGAGCAAGAAAATCGATGAAGATGGAATGAAGAAAGGAGGAGAGAGGACTACTAAAGGTAAGATATTTGTTAAAAGGTAATAGTGTTTTTACTTACTTTTGCTTTATTCATTACTTAGCTAGATAAGTGTGGTGAGTCACACTTAAAAACCGGCCCCCTTAGTCAAACAAGGTGTATTGTGGTCTTTGTTGACCATTTAATTGACTTACTTTGACTAATGTCTTAAACTAGCATTATTTGGTTACTATTCACTAAACAAGGCACATAATTGTGAAATTTTTGATTTCCCATTGATTTAGACTTCCTAATGTGATACTAATTAGTACACATGTTAATTAAAGAGTAATGATGGACATTTAGCCACTCAAAACCTATTTACAAGACAATTTTTCAAAAATGTGCTTTAAGACTCCTTAAAGCACATTTTGTGTTTTAACTTGTTTTCAAGCTTGGTTTTTTTGGTAATTGGTTTAAAATGACCATTAGGATATTACTAAGGTCTTAGAATGATATTTGGGTGCTCACCCAAGTCTCTCCAAGCTTAGAGCACGTTTTTGCTTAAACTGCTCTTTTGGTGTTTCCTTATGTTTTCTTTGGTTAAAATGGTTTCTTAATGTTTCTTAGGCATTATTTAGCCTTCTTATATCTTAGTTTGTCACTTAAACACCATATCTAAGTTTTGGGTATTTCAATCTACCCCCCTTAAAAGAACTTTGTCCCCAAAGTTCACATATGTGCTAACATTCACGGTACTCAATTCTCTAAATCTTAACACCACATCTTATATTCTCATTCGCACACCTCAAGACTCAATGGTCAATCACCAATACAATACATAAGTAATCTACATAACTCAAACTTATCACCAAAGTGTAGCAACTTACACAAAATCACATCTTACACAACCACAAACAACAAACATGCTCGTTTCCTAACTCAAAAGCGAGGAAGCTCTACCCCCCTTAAAAAGGGGTACGCCCCGTACCCTATACAGACGATCTAGTCAGTAAACAAAGAAGGGTACTTCGCCCTCATCTTATCCTCTAATTCCCACGTGGCCTCTTCGACATCCTGGTTAGACCAGAGAACCTTCACCAGTCGCACTGACTTATGGCGAGTGTCCCTAGTCTTACTATCCAAGATTCTCTGAGGAAGCTCCACTGATCTCATATTCGGTTCTAATGTCAACCTCTCAGGTTCTAACACATGGGAGGGGTGGTGCATGTATTTCTTTAGCTGTGAAACATGAAAAACATCATGCACTTTACCCAGTTCAGCAGGTAAATTCAACCTGTAAGCAACCGGGCCCACCCGCTCCGTAATCTCATAAGGACCAACAACTTCGGGCTTAATTTGCCCTTCTGCCCAAATCTGAATACACCCTTCATCGGTGAAACTCGCAGAAATACCCGGTCGCCCACTGCGAACTCCAGGTCTCGTCGTCGAACATCAGCATACGACTTCTGCCTATCTTGAGCAGCTTTCATGTTCTCCCTGATTTGCTGAACTTCAGCCTTAACTTGCTCTAAATATTCTGGTCCTATAATGACCGTCTCACTCGACTCATCCCAGCAGAGCGGTGTACGACATGGTCTACCGTACAACGCTTGAAAAGGTGCCATCTTGATCGAAGCGTGATAGCTGTTGTTGTATGAAAACTCGATCAGATGCAATTTGTCAATCCAACTGCCCTGGAAGTCTAAGGCACATGCCCTCAGCATGTCCTCGAGTGTCTGAATAGTACGCTCAGTCTGACCATCTGTCTGAGGATGGAACGCGGTACTCAGCTTGAGTTCTGTACCCAACGCTTCTCTGGTAGCTCTCCAGTACCTCGAAAGGAATCTGGTATCTCTATCTGACACTATGGTCTTTGGTATCCCGTGATGTCTCATTATTTCTTTCTC
>JAIOTZ010001594.1:0-31326 GCA_023374045.1 Limonium bicolor | reverse complement strand
ACCTTGGCGAAATGAGCACCTTGTGTGGACGGGGGACTACTGTCCATGGTGAGGTTATCGGGTGTCCTAACATGACGCCCAACGGATATTAATAATTAAACATGGTTGGATGGAGCCTACAAGCTAAGATAAATTAATAAAAAACTGACGTCACGGCGAATGTACATTGTACATATTAACTATGGAAACTGTACGCTACGGCGAATGTACATTGTACATATGGATGGGGCTTGAAAGCCAAAATAAATAAAATGGACAATGGATGGTGAACGCACGGCGATTGTACATTGTTACAATATGTTGTTAATATTCGATACATTCGATATATAATTGTGGTTTGTGATATATTTCTTGACTGTTGGATTGGATGGATGGTTAAATGTTTATGGAGATTTGGATGGATTAATATGTATATTATACATTTATGCTTCAATATGATTATAACTGTAAAATGGAAAAGCATGAAACGATCTAATAAAAAGATGGTTAAAATGAAAGTGACCATTAGGGTCCAGGCCCGGCATACTCAGCGTCTATCACGATACTACACCATTTCAGGTTGTTGATCATGTGTCGAAGCCGAAGAGCGAGAACAGGGTAATTGGAGTTTACTTTTGTTACCACACATGGAGATGTTTGTGAGTACTGAAGCTGTGAATTGTATTATGGTAAGGTTGTGTATTCAGGTTTGGGTAGACGCTCACTGGTCGATGTTTATGATTTATGGACTTAGTATGATGTATAGGAGTTTCTCGTTATCACTGCGGTTGGCGTTTGTTTATGTTGGAAGTTGGATGTAGTTTGGCTTCGTTGCTCGCATGGGGCGAAATGGCGGTGACACCCGAGTGAGTTTTGTAATTATTATTTATTTTCCGCTGCGAGACGTTTTATTTATTGCTACGTGAGGGATTATATCGTGATTATGGAGAGGGGTGTTACATTTGAGGTCGATAAAACCTAGGGAAGACCTAGCCGGTCTAACCATTAAACCTGAAAAGAATGTACCATTTAGTTGAATATAGAAAGGGGAGTAAATGAGAATAACGGTGATTAGTGCCTATAAGCCTAAAACCAGAGCAGGTATGTACATTAAAACGTCAATCAATACCGGTGGTGAGTGTCAAGTCCCCAGGACCAGCATAACCATATTTAGGGAATGCACGACACTTGTGGTGAGGACCACTACCGTTAAACATTGCCAGCGGGCAAGATGTGAGCTATACGAGCCAAGACTTTAAATAAAACCTATCCAACAGAGTAGATGAAAATAATAGACAAGTGCGTTATGGCAAACTATTTTAAGTTGTAAGAAAAGATTAGGCAGGTGAAAACGTTGCAATAAAGGGGCCGATGTTATGCCCGCACCACACACACGGGGGTGTTGTAAATCCATTATACTGCTAGACTCCCGACGGAGGGCGGTGGATTGACTAAACAGGAGATTACCTGAGGACGGAAATACTGTTACTCAAAAAAGGATGGAGGGCATACAAGTTGAAATAAGAGTAAGGATTACACAATGAGGAGCGATTATGAACGGAACCCACTAAGTTGTGGGTATCCCATTATAACCTTAGGAGACAATAAAAACCAACTAGAATTAAGTTAATAGCAGACAACAATCATTTAACTAACAGAATAAACATTGGCCTGAATATTGTATGGATAGGCCTACGGAAGGATACCCTTAGTACCATCAAAATGACCCAGAAAGAAGAACAAAAGTGACCAATCACAATACTGATTATTGTCAGGCTAGTAGGGACTACATGAGCCAAGGGAGCAACAGGTGTCAATCTTTATCATGGAGTCCGGAATACACCAAAGGGTGTAACCCAATAAATTGGGTAGAGTTTGAGAACTTAAAACTCATATCTGAAGGCGTTAACAGCCTAAGAGTGAACGGGAGAAATAGTAAATGGTTGCTGATCCCCACTCACAGATACCAGGTGATGAGCATGTGGAAACCAGTATTAGGGCGATAAGTCGCAAATACCTATCTTGGACAAAGTAAGAAAAATATACATTAATAAAGGAACCTAGAGAACCCTCTAGGGCCATTCTGACATTAAAGGTTAAGAATTGGCAGTATAGTTACTTCTACATAAATTACCGGGACTAAGAGTATGATAACCACCGGTGTTGGGACATCAAGGTGTTGCAGAGATAGCCCTTCACCGCGACTGAGTCAATCATCACTTGACAGACACAAAGAGTGAGCCTCTTCGATAGAGTCCGACGCAACAAAGAAGATCTCACAGACTCTCTCGTGCAGTTGCGGAAAATCAGGAGTCAACTCGGAATACCTTAAGTGCCACAACGGTCATGAGGGTCTTCCTCAACATCCAAAGATCGCGGCTCAAGCAAGAAGACCACTTCAGAGCCGTTGGGAGTTACCCACTAAGTTAGTTCCGGTATTCTCGGAACTAACTCCTTCGACCTGCTGTTGTGCTTAGAGTATAAATAAGATGTGTAATAGTTAGTTTCTTTTAGTGCTTTTATCGAGGATAATTTCAGAGCTTAGAGAGAGAAAGAGAATTGTATTATAAGTCAAAGAGGAGAGAGAATACGTACCAAGTTAGTTAGCACCTAAGATAGACTCTACCTAGGAAGATCCTAGTTTCATTACACCCATTGTTCTGATTAGAGAGTGTTTGGGGTAAGTGAGTGAAAACCGCTAAGTAGATCCTTTCTACTTAGTGGGCATCTGTAAGTTTTTTGTTGACCAGGAAATGAAATAGCTATTGTGTATCTTGCTGAGTTTCACAGAGTCCTTCTTTCCTTCATGTTTCACTACAATTACCGCAAAGGTCTTCGTCTTAGTTTAGTTATTCGATTGAGTGCCTCTATCTCACAGAGTGCTCTCTATAAGAAGGCTGATTGAGTCAAACCAATCCTTAGACTCACACCTTTGTTGGTTTGAGTTAGCCACCCGATCCTACACGTGGTATCAGAGCCTCGCTTAGGCTAACGATCAATCAACGAAGCAATGGCAGATCTTTTGCCAACCAAAACAACAAAATGCACTTCGAGCACCCCAGACTCACCTCCACCAACTATGACCATTGGAAAACGAGATCGAGCAACACATTGAGTCCGTCAACTCTGAGCTTTGGGAGATCGTCACTGGAGGAGATCTTGAAGTTAATCCAGACCGATCAACATGGACTGCTAGATCGCAAAAGGTACGAGCTGAATCGACAAGCATCACGTGCGATATACACCTGTCCATCCCAGAACAAAGGAGAGTCAATCACTGTAAGTCCGCAAATGAGATATGGACACTCCTTCAAGCCCACGAAGGAGTCACTGAACTCAAGAAATGCAAAGCTCAAGAACTTCGAATGGACTATGAAAATTTCTGCAGAAACCCGGTGAGTCTCTGGAAGAAGTGCTTGATCGTTTCTATTTACTAACCACTACTATGCAGGAAGTTAGCATCCTACCAGATAGAGAGAGTGTCTTGCACAAATTGCTGGACAGTCTGAGAGAAGATGGGCAGAAACGGTAATCTCCACCAAAGCATGCAAGGACTTATCCAAATGGAGCTGTCAAGACCTAGGTTCCTATCTACAATCCGTAGATAAATACAAGAAGAATGTTCGAAAGAAGTGTGGTACTTCCTCTTCCTCTTCTGGTAAGACTGCTACTTTGAATGACCAAGCCTTGCAGGTTAATTCAACTCAGTTAACTCAAGAAGGAGCCTATGTTGCTGATACTCAAATCAGACAAGCAAGGCTGACTGGTGGACATTATTGTTGAGGAAAGTGAGGCTGAGACTATGGAGGACTTTGTCTTCATAGTCAAGAACTTCCGAAAGTTCATGCGTAACCAACCTAATCGACAGAGTCGGTCGTTCTCGAACACCTCTAAACAAGTTTTCAATTCTGTCACTTGCTTCAATTGCAATAAACCGGTCACTTCAAGAAGGACTGTCCTTTACTCAAAAGCCAGTATGGAAAATCTCAAGGGAGATCGCTCATGGCAGCTGTTGGATGGGGCGATTCAGACTCCGACGATCCAGACCAGAGTCCAGCGGACTGGTATGTCTAATGGCACATGACACGACGGAGTCCATGATCCTGATAATGAGGTAACCCGTTCTCACCTTGAAACAGACCTTTACCGTATTTCTCCATGGGATTTATGACTTAATTGCTAAATTGTCTCTGAGACAAACTCTCTCAAAGCAAGTCTACAGCAAAATCGAGTTAACAGAGGACTCGAAATATCAAAAAGTCTTATGTATGCCTAAGAGACGAAGCTGAGGAACACAAAACCATCTCTGTTCTCTCAGGTTAGATCTACAAGAATCAAGGTGTCATGTTGATTCCCTTCAAAAGGAACTTCATGATACCTTAGAATGCACTCAGTTTGAACAGGGTGACCAGAAAGAGTCTCTCACCCTGATCGACTCCCTCAAACAAGACCTCACCATCTTACTGATAAGTGTTGTTCTCTTCAAAATGATCTTAATGCTTCTGAATCCAAAAACATATCCCTGAACACCACTATCAAAAATCTCACTCAAAATTGAAAGAAAAGGAACACGCTCTTTCCCTTAAGCCAGTCAAGTTTATCAAACAAGTCACCGCCTCCGAACTACCTGAGTGGGCCAACTCCAAAATCAAAGAAATTAGCCAAGATCGAGATACTCTTCGCTCTAAAGTAGAACAACTCTCTCAGATTGTGAATCTACAATCCGGAGTTCGATCCACTCAATCCACACCCAAGTGGCACAAAGGTAAGTTCGACATTCCAAGAATATGTCCAAATCCGACAACAGAGCCAAACGATATCAAGAAAAAGAAAAATTCGACTCTGGTGGAAAGGACAACAGAAATACGTCAATCTTCCACCAACCAAATTTGTGGCTACTGCGGGAGTCTTGGACATCGAGACAGTGCATGTGATAAACTGAATAGAGATCTCTCTTTAATGTCAAACGTGTTAAATGATACTTGAAGCACGAGAAAAATTGAAACAGTCTGGCTCGAAAAGGGAACCCAAGTACATCTGGGTTCCCAAATCTAACAAATGATCTGTTCTTTTGTAGGTGAAGGCGAATGGAGACAGCTGGTACTTGGACAGTGGATGCTCTCGTCACATGACTGGAGATCCAAATCAATTCAATTCGCTTTCATCCTACCAAGGAGGTAAGGTTACTTTTGGAAACAACAACCAGGGTGAAATCGTGGGAGTTGGATCCGTAGGTAACCCCTCAAATTTAAAATTGATGGAGTCCATCTGGTCACTGGACTCCACATAGTTTATAAGCATCTCTCAAATTTGTGATAGATTCAATTTGGTACTTTTCTCTTCTCGGATTGTAAGGTTTATGATGAGCGTACAGGTTCACTAAAAGCTGTGGGACGTAGAGAAGGCAATCTCTACAAAATGTGCTTAAACTCCATTAACCAGACGACCAAGTCTGTCTCAATGTGCATTCCAAAAACTCACTGCTGTGGCACTCCAGACTTGGCCACGCAAATCATAGGCTGTTGAACAAACTCAAAAGCAAGGACTTGGTGATCGGTTTACCAGACACCACCTTTGACACAGACTCTGTCTGTGAAGCATGTGTAAAGGTAAACCACCCGGTCCTCTTCAAAAGTAAGCCTACTCTCTCTACTAGCTCTCCACTAGAACTACTACACATGGATCTTGTTGGCCCCATGCGTACACAAAGCAGAAGTGGTAAGAGGTACATCCTGGTCATAGTTGATGACTATTCCAGGTGGACCTGGGTCTTTCTTATTTACCAAAGATGAAACTTTTACGGAGTTTGTCAAACTCCATAAAATGCTTGTCAACAAATTTTCATTCACTCTAAAAACCCTGAGAACGGACCAGGGTACTGAATTTTGCAACAAGTCGTTTGATGAGTTTTGCAGGGACAACGGAGTGGATCACCAAATCATCAGCACGCACTCCAGAACAAAACGGAGTAGTTGAACGCAAAATAGAACCTTGGTAGAAATGGCTCGCACCATGCTCAGACAGTCAACTCACTCCATCTTATTGGGCAGAAGCCGTTAACACAGCTTGCTATGTGTTAAATCGTGCGTTGATTCATCCATTCCTTCACAAGACACCCTATGAAACTCCGTCAACGTAAACCAAGTTATACATCTCAGGCGTTTCGGATGTAAGTGCTTTATTCACAATAATGGTAAGGACAACTTGGGTAAGTTCTCTCCTAAAAGTGATGAAGGTATTTTTCTTGGCTATTCTTCTAAAAGCAAAGCTTATCGTGTTATCAATCTGAGAACTCAATGTTTAGAAGAAAGCCCACATGTCAAGTTCGATGAGTCCCACAATGTTGGCTCATCTTCTGATCAACTTGACTTTGCCCCCGATGATTTTCTCACCGATCCACACTTCATCACTGTACCAATAGGAAGACTCCCTGAGTCCCACTCCATCACTCCTCATGATTCCCCAGCAAACAAAAACAATTCATCAGAATCTACTGACTCAGACAATAACCCGGAGACACCCTTACCACAAAACTTGAATTTTGACTCCTCTGAAAGACACACCCCTTGCTTCACGTCGCCAGTTCCAGCAAAATCTGCTCACCCTCCTGAAAACATCATTACAGACCCAAACACCGGTGTTCAAACACGCCTACAAGCATGCAAAATCTCTGTGCCTTTGGTGCGTTTCTGTCTAGTACTGAACCAAGAAATGTCAAAGAAGCACTCCTTGATAGTGATTGGGTTACTGCTATGGAGGAACTCAATTCCCTCCAGCGACATGCTGTCTGGGAGTTAGTTCCTCGCCCCACGCATCAACAAGCCATTGGTACTCGTTGGGTCTTTCGTAATAAACTTGATACTGCAGGCCAAGTTTTCAGGAATAAAGCTCGATTAGTCGTTCAGGGCTACAATCAAGAAGAAGGGATTGATTATGATGAAACCTTCGCTCCAGTAGCTCGTCTTGAAGCAATTCGCATGTTCATTGCGTTTGCTGCTTACAAAGGTTTCCAATTATATCAAATGGATGTTAAGACAGCCTTCCTTCACGGCTACATTGATAGAGAAGTCTACGTCGAACAACCTCCAGGGTTCACAGACTCCGTCCATCCCGACTACGTTTACAAACTGTGTAAGGCCCTTTACGGACTGAAACAGGCTCCACGCGCCTGGTATGAAAGACTGTCTACATATCTATTGCAAAATGGTTTCTCTCGAGGTAATGTAGATAAAACGCTCTTCATTCTACACTCATCACATGACTTACTTCTAGTACAGATCTATGTTGATGATATCATTTATGGTTCTACAAGTAACACCCTCTGTGACCATTTTGCTAACCTTATGAAGCAAGAGTTTTCCATGAATGAGTTAGGTGAGCTCAAGTTCTTCTTAGGATTACAAATTCAGCAGGAAACGGACGGGATCAAGATTCATCAACAAAAGTACATCAAGGAACTCCTTGATAAGTACAACTTAAAAAATGCCAAGAGTATGTCCACACCAAGCTGTACATCTGCCAAACTGCATCCTGATGATGACGGAGTCGGTGTCAATGCCACGAATATAGAGGAATGATAGGGTCCCTCTTGTACCTGACTGACAGTGCCAGCCCAGACATTCTCCATGCAGTCTGTCTTTGTGCTCGCTTCCAAGCAGCACCAAAACAGTCTCACCTCAAAGCAGTCAAGCATCTTTCGCTATCTTAAAGGTACAAGTACACTCTATCTATGGTATCCACGATCTCCTACTTTTACTTTATCTGGATATAGTGACTCTGATTGGGCTGGTTCTCTCCAAGATCGAAAGAGTACTTCAGGTAATGCACAGTTCTTGGGTCTTTGCCTGTTTCATGGTCCTCCAAAAACAAAACTCCGTAGCACTGTCTACGGAGGCAGAGTATGTCTCTGCTGCAGCATGTTGCTCCCAACTCCTTTGGATGAAACAACAACTTCAAGACTATCATGTCACCCAAGAACAAATCCCAATCTTTTGTGACAACAAAAGCACAATCAAAATATCCGAAAACCCAGTCCAACACTCAAGAACCAAACACATCGAAATACGTTTTCACTTCTTGAAAGACTGTGTCGAGAAAAAGCTTATCCAACTTGACTTTGTGCCCACAGAAGATCAACTTGCAGATATTTTTACTAAACCATTGTCTACAGCGAGATTCGAAGCACTGCGATCAGCAATTGGATTGACTCCGTCTACCTAGACGGTCGCATCTCCTTGCCCCTACCGCAATCTTCAGCAGGTACTCCCTCATGTCTCATAGAGTCTGTCTTTGTTTGCACTTGAATCAGTGAATTGTGTTTTGTTACTTAGCACGCCTATTACTCTAGCGCTACTAGGCATGTCCTCTATCCGCACCTAACCCGCCTAAATCGTCGCCCTTCATCTAACCCAACCATGACGTCGCCACATTTATCACACCTGACACATGAAATCTGCAACTTCCAGCCTTATATCTATCACCCGTCAGTCCATCTCTCTCACTTCCACTCCTTTACACCCAGCATCCTTCAACTTCCAAATGGCCGGCATAAACTTCAACGGAATCAACATCCCAGCCGATATTTTCGCCGATCCCATTCGCCTTCAGGCGTATCCAAGCGATGGCAAACCCTAATCCATCTCCACCCACCACCACCACTACTCTCCCACTAAAACCACCGCACTTCTTTCCACACACTCTCCACTCCACCACCACCTGAACCCGCGACCCATCCACCCATCAAACACCGCCATCGCTGCAAGAACAGAATTTTGACACCGACATTGAGGAGTTACCCCAATCCAAACCCTACCACCATCCCCAACCCACAAGCACAACCTCCTGCCGAAAATCAGCCTAACTGATCACCACAAGCCCATGCCAGCAAACCACAAATCTCCTACACCAACCCCACCAGCATCCCCCGCTAAATCCGCAACACCACCAACAACCTCCACCCAAAACCCGCAAGAAAAGGCCAAACCTACCCGACCCAGCAAAAAGAATCCTCGTCTCGTCAAGGCACACCTGTCACCTCCGGTTCCGGTGAATCGTCTCCAGTCCAAGAACTGCCCACGCCAGTCACGATGCCTCTACTGGTGCTACCTCCGCCAAAGATCAAAAACCACCAAAACCACACCGACGGAGTGTGAAGGTCGACCCATTCACTCAACGGTACATGCTCGGGACCCTGCCTCGGAACGTAATATCGTCAGGGGTAAGTTCCTGACTTTTCTTGGGCTCTGTCTTCCAACTTAGGGGAGTTAGTCACTATGCTAGAAATTCAGGGGTGGAAACACCTCTTCTGCGAGATTACAGAGTGGTATCCCACAGAGTCTGTCGACTTCTTTCAAAACCTTGTCATCCGTAACTGTGCTGCACAGTCTGTTGTTAATTCCACTCCAATCTTTTTTGATCTTGCAAAATTGTCCGAAATTCTTGGCATCCCTGCCACTGGCCTGTCATTCTATGAAAAAGGAATCCTTCCTGAGATCCCCGGGGTACCACAAAACAAAATCTATCGCTTTTTCTCCTCCAAGAAAAAGATTGGCTCCCCCATACCCCGTGGTGATCTCTCCATCTTACACCAACTCCTCCACATTTTGGTCATCAAAAATATTGTCCCACGAAAGGAAGGAAACCTTATGGTCAAATGCTTGGACCTAACCATTATGTACTGCATCATCAATCGTCACTCTATCAATCTGGCACACATAATTCTCCATCACCTAGCCCAGTCAGTCGACACCCCGAAACACTCCTTGGGGTACGTGTTCTGGTTGCCTCGCATATTCAATTCTTTCAGGTACCCTTGGCGACTTCGACGCCAGAGTCCATCGAGGAGGCAGACACCATCAACCTGCGGTATCTGAATCGGCTGACTCAATCGACAAATCAAAGCTGCTGCCCCCACCATCTACTCCAACGACGGCGGGGACATCACTTCTCAAGAGGCAGCCTCAAGCTTCATCCTACCTCTCCTGGAGAAAGTGGAGAGCCTCTTGCGCAGCAGCCGAGCTGATTCAGGGCCAGAACGGATGATGGACCGACTCGGGATAGAGACGACAGTGGCGGCCTTGCAGGACCTCCTTGACATCCAATCCACCCTAACCCCAAACCCTTAGAATGACGTGGTGTGTGTAGTGTTAGAACTTAGGTCGTTTTTAAGTTCTAAACACTTTTTAATGGTTTTTTGTGTGAATACTTTGACTGACTCTGTGATACTGTGGGCTTCCCCTCTGATGAAAGCAAAAGAGGGAAGCGGTGAATCCCGTCTGGTGTACGGGTTATTCTGTTGCTTGTTTTAAAACTGCTTTTTGGATTGCGCTGCTGGACCATGTGGTCTAGTTTTTTGACTGCCTTATATACTATCCTGCCTATTACACTGCTTATTATCGTTTGCTTGCCTGGAGTCCCTCTCCGATCAAGGGGGAACCTAAATAGAGTCCTTGAATTTAGTTGCTACTGCTGCTATTAAGGGGGAACTTTGACAGGGTCGGTTCCCCTAGTCCTTGTGTTTTTATTTTCAGGATTGACCCCATCGGGATTCACGAGGGTTTGCTATCATCAGCAACAAGGGGGAAATTGTTGGGACATCGAGGTGTTGCAGAGATAGCCTTTCACCGCGACAGAGTCAATCATCACTTGACAGACACAAAGAGTGAGCCTCTTCGATAGAGTCCGACGCAACAAAGAAGATCACAGACTCTCTCGTGCGGTTGCGGAAAATCAGGAGTCAACTCGGAACACCTTAAGTGCCACAACGGTCATGAGGTCTTCCTCAACATCCGAAGATCGCGGCCCAAGCAAGAAGACCACTTCAGAGCCGTTGGGAGTTGCCCACTAAGTTAGTTCCGGTATTCTCGGAACTAACTCCTTCGACCTGCTGTTGTGCTTAGAGTATAAATAAGATGTGTAATAGTTAGTTTCTTTGTGCTTTATGAGGATTATTTCAGAGCTTAGAGAGAGAAAGAGAATGCATTGTAAGTCAAAGAGGAGAGAGAATATACCAAGTTAGTTAGCACCTTAAGATAGACTCTACCTAGGAAGATCCTAGTTTCATTACGCTTACCATTGTTCTGATTAGAGAGTGTGTTGGGTAAGTGAGTGAAAACCGCTAAGTAGATCCTTTCTACTTAGTGGGCATCTGTAAGTTGTTTTGTTTGACCAGGAAATGAAATAGCTTATTTGTGTATCTTGCTGAGTTTCACAGAGTCCTTCTTCCTTCATCGTTTCACTACAATTACCGAAAAGGTCTTCGGTCCTTAGTTTAGTTATTCGATTGAGTGCCTCTATCTCACAGAGTGCTCTCAGTAAGAAGGCTGATTGAGTCAAACCAACTCTTAGACTCACACCTTTGGTTGGTTTGAGTTAGCCACCCGATCCTACAACCGGGTACGAATACTTCGAGTGCACTAAACGCGACATGGGATGACCACACTCCTAGGAGCTTGTGGGCCTGACACTTATATAAAGATTAGTTGGGTAAGTAGTAATGTATCAGTATGGTACCCCATGTATGTAAACGAGTAGTGTGAGAACCCAGGAGGTAGCCAACTCTGTGTCTAAGTTAGTGAATGGAATCCTGACTAGGTAAACCATGAATTGACGAGAGATATCTCAGCCCAACCAACAAGGTTGGAAAAGTGAAGAATAGCTTGATAATAAAACGATATAAGATCACAATCCCATAATGAATAAGTTAGAACACAAGTTTAAGAGATTTAAGTAAACAAGAAAGCTAAGGCTTATTTTATGGTAAAGGCGAGGAACCCACAAATGAGAAAAAGAATTGGGGTATTTTAGGAATTTATGTAGAACAACCTTTGTAAGATAATAGATGCCACCCAGAAAAGGGGGCACAGAAAGAGTTATATGTTGCGCTAAGGGCGCTGTGATGATGTCGCATTAAACATAATAACCAATGCTCAAGCTATAGAAACGTTGGTATGTTAGTACCAATTAAGGCTGAACAGAAAAAGAATGCCAAGCTAAAAACCCACAGTTGTATTGTATGTTACAACATACGAAGGGCAAAGAGAGCATTAAGGAAATACTCAAAACGAGACTAGATACCTCCATGCAAACCGTAATAGCGGATAACGTCTAATGACTGGTACATGGTGCGCACAAGCGACCATTACAATAATTAATTAACCCAATTATGTAGTATGAATTGGAACATGAAAGATCAGATAAACCAATGAATTTCCCTAATCGAGTAGAGGGATGAACCATACGTGTGGGTACTAAAATACCAACACACTAGGGATTCGAGTTCACACCAGCAAGAGAGGACTATAAGGTACCTATGGAACGAACTCATTCCTGAGGGAAATGACTTTGAGTCATGAGGCGCCAGTTAGTCGTGCATATCAGACTTGTTTTGACATTTAAGGGAAATTACTACAAGCACTAGGTGCTAGAGCATAGCTCGACAACCCTTATACCGAAGGTTAGTTCGGTAGGGCGACATGAACTCTTGGGATATACATGAACAGGTATAGAATACAGGAAGAATAAATAAAAGATAATTGAAATGATAAGCGTGGTGACAAACAATACCACACAGTGATAATTTACTCCATTCCCATAATTATGGAAGGGCCGTGTAGAAACACACCGTCACGTGGAGTTGAAACCGACAAAACTACTACCTAAAAGAGGTAAACTAACCATAAAATAGTTGGGCATACCGCTTGCGGAGCGAGTGGGCCCATATTGCATAGGTTTGACATACCTAGCAGGTTTAGGGAAAACAAATGATGTGTTTTCACCTCCCGAACAAACCGTATATGAATATACATACACCTGACCGAGATAAGCTGTATAACCAGAGGGGCTAAAAGCCCGACCCTAGAAAAAGGAGTAATGAAATATGTAGCACATTAGTGCACGAATAAGTCCATTAAAATGGAACATCTTGAACTTGTTACTTCAAGGTGATATATATTCGTAGATTACGTGGGCGTAATCATTTTTAAGGGGGGTAGAGTGACTACGCACGCCTTAAAATACGCCGTACGTTGGAGTACGTAGCGCATGGTACACATGCTGCAAACACTATTATTGTACGTAGAATACAAGTGTTATGATTGTGTTATATTACTTGAGGTAATATTGTGATGTATTATGTGTATGAACATAAATATATTTTAGTTCGCATTAGTTATGGCTAATAGGAAAGGGAGTACAGGTAGATTTTCTTACCCTATTTCCAATTATTTACTCAAACATTGCGAACAATAGTCACATAACGCCTAACTTGTTAACTCTGATGTGAGAACTCAAGTAGGACTATCTGTAGCTCTGATGAGAGATTTTGGATAGAAGGAGTAGAAAAAAAACTCCGTACTATGTGATTTGTGACTCGGTATGAAACCGATTGTTGAAATGCGATGAGTGAATCGGCATGAGACCGATGTGTAACCTAGTGGAGGTAAAACCTCTAGGAACTGTATGAATAATTATAAGTTGAAAGAACTTGGTACATGGTTAGAATACATGATCCTATATGCCAATGACTAGATTAATTACACTAGTTGAATTGGGTATCTATAGAATATAAGGTGACAAACATCAAGAGGAAACAAGATTAGAAGTGAATAAACAATTAATTGATTAAAATTGACGTGGGAAGTTGAACTTGATCCTGGTCCGATCAAGCGAAACCGAACACAAATTGAGGTGAGAGATAGTTCAACACTGACGCTGACCACGTCGGGGTTGAATGACTCTCGAAACTTCCTACAAGTGGACACAGATATGAATAGAAATTGGAATTTAGGGCGTCACTCGAGAGCCGTGGACCGTGGAGTCCTTCGTCATGAGGCCGGTGTGTCTCCGAGTGACATCACCGAGAGCCGTGACCGTAGAGCCCTTTGTCATTAGACCGGTGTGTCTGTGGGTGATTAAGGAAATTAGGTGTTACTATCCGAGGAGCTATGGACCGCAGTGTCCTTCGTTATTAAACCGGTGTGTCCACGGGTAGTAGACGTTGGTTAGCATGGGGTTGGGGATCGTCAAGTCCTGGTCTTCATGACTGCTTCCCTATGATTTGCCACCGTTAAAGATATGCATACACATACACGTGGAGTGGTGTAGAGGTATCCTCGCGAGATACTTGCATATGGATAGGGGTGCGTGGAGTACCCCTTGTGAGACACCTTTGAGTACTTCTGGTGAGTTTTGCACCTTGTCTAGTGCTGTGTATGATTGAGTTTTGCACCTTGTCTAGTGCTGTGTATGATTGAGTTTTGCACCTTGTCTAGTGTTGTGTACGAATGAGACTTTGCAACCTTGTTTAGTGCTGTTTATCATGAATGTGTCATGATTATTGACTATATGGAATGAGATTATTGCTGTATCAATGTAATACATATAGACTAGATCTGAACGTAGTGGGATGTACTCCCTAGTGATGATCTGTCTGTGATTACTTAGTGGAACTGGATTCCTTAGGTGAACTATTGATGAGTAAGGACTCGGGACGAAGCCTTTTTAAGGGGGGTAGACTGAAATACCCCTAACCTTAAAACTTAATTAATGATCTAATAATGATCTAAGATGGATTAAACATCTAATCACATTGACTAAGGCCAAAACGTGCCTTAAAGTCAACTGAGAACAACAGTGGTCAACACAAAGACAGACTTTGCACCCTTGACTGTTTAGGGTAAATAAATACCCAAATGAACTACTTAGGACCTAAAAATTTGTCCTAGCTTATTAACACATTTACTAAACATATTACAATTGTTGGACAAACTCCAACACAAAGAACAGACATTTACATGCTTCAAGGTCAAGTAGGGCAAAAATGTGCTCTAAGAATACCTTAAGGTTAATGACTTAAAGGTCTAATGACCTCTAAATGATATAAAATTGGATACCATGATCAAATATCATGTAAGGAACACAACAAAAACTGTTCTCAAAGAAACAGAGCTCAGAAACACCATGCGACTCAAAATGTGCAAAAATTCCTTAAAGCACGTTTTGTGAGATTGCCTTCTAAATTGGGTTTTAATGGCTTAAAGGTTTAATTACCTTTAAATATGATATTTATCACATTATATCATATTAGGAATTTAATTCCAGAAATTTACAAATTTTTACAAATTTAATATTAAAATATTAATAAAACCCCACAAGGGGGTCCGTTTGAGTCAAATTGACCAAGTTTGGTCAATGGTCAATTAATGACCCATTTGACCTCATGGCTGTCGGCTGGAAAGGAGGTGGGAAGACAGCTCACAAGACATTGATTGATAATTAGCTACCTAATACCAATTTGCAATAGTAAACTTACCTTTTTCAATTATTTCAAGCCTTTCCAATCAGTTCTCTTGCTCTTGTCCGATTCCCTCCATTCCAGCTGAGCTCCTCTCCTTCCTAGAAGCTCTCAAGCCTTGTTCTTGAGCATGGAAGGCAGATCTAACTCCTAAGCTCTTAAGGTAAGCCTTTAAGGCCATTTTTTGCTCTTTTTCTTCATCTCTTCACTACCTACACTTAGATTTCATGGCTCATCAATTCCTATGGCTTATTCTCAGTGTTCTAAGGTTAGAACAAGAGCTAATCTCAGCTGAAGCAAGTATATGGACCAAGGTTGTTCAAATTTGCATTTTAAGGTAAAAACATACCTTAAGCTTCTCTACTCTTGATCCGGTTTCTTCCTTCTGATTTTTGTGAGTTTATACACACATAATCTTCATATTTACATGTTCAATCAGTTGGTTAACCATTTGGAGCAAGGGTGGCCGAAATCCAAAGGAAATACTCTTCTTTAAGGCATTTTGCCAAGGTAAAATCAATTACCATAGCAGCTTGGTGTTGTCTAGCTATTTCCTATGTTGATATGGTGAATTTAACACCATTAGGTGTGCTTGATACAGGCCGAAAACCATTGGAACTTCCCTTGCATTTTTAAGGTGATTTTTGCCTTAAATCTTACATTAATTATTCCTTATGGTTAAGCTCAAGCTTGGAGTATAACCATATCTTGTTTTGGTGTATTAAACATGTCTAAATCATGTGGTGAATTTTCTACAAGAGACCGAGCTCATACAAGGAATAATCAAGGTATAAACACCTTAAAACTTATGATTTTATGATTTCTTAGCATATATATATAGTATGCCGAGAGTGGAGTTAAATCTTTGGGTTATATTAACCTAAAAATGGAAAAAAATGACTAAGATAAATTAAGCTAGTCATTTAAGAGATTTAATTAACATAATGGTCAAATTATGACATTATGTTGAAAAATAATTAAATCAAAGTGAGGCCGTGAGTATATACTATATTTTGAGACATTTAAAGTGTAATTTATTTTGCAAGTTCAAGGTTGTAATAAGGCCATGTCATTAGGCCATTTAATTTAAGTTTATAAGCTTATTTAGTTAAGTTTATGCTTAATAATTAATTTGGGGCCGAACCGTAATTACTGGAAAATATAAAGCCGTGGGCTTAATTTAGAGGAAATTAGGGTTTTTAAATGAATTTAATAAAAATTATAACATTTTATAAAGTTTTGTGTCAAAATTGTAAAAATAGAAAAGTATAGGTGAAGTTTTGTAATTACCGAAAGGTTTGGGTCCAATTGGGTATTAGAAGTCAAAGTTGACTATATAGGAGACTTTGACCAAGTTTGGTGAATTTAAGGAATTAAATTACTACCTTATATTAAGATAGTTATTAAATTGGAAAAGATTGATAAGTCTTGGGGTGGTATTATGATTTCCGAAAACTAGGGGTACTAAATGGAGTTTAGTACAAACCTTGGGTTATTAGGAATTTTTAGAAGTTGATTTGGTTGAATTTGGAGTTTATATGAATTATATGAGTATAATATAAGATATTTCATAATATTGTTACAAATGGGTAACATATGTGGTAAAACTGAGATTTAGAGAAAGTATAAGGTTAAGAATGAATTTATAACCTTTTGGTATAGCTTGGTAATTTTTGGAATTATATATGAGTTGTATGAAGATATATGTATAATATATAGCTTTGGTGATATTAGAAACTATATGTTATTAAATGGGGTTATTTGGTGATTATAAGAAGTTAAGTGGTGGAAATTAAATTTAAATAGACCATGGGGTCTGTTTGGTTATTTCGAGAAAATATAACCATGGGTTATAATTATTAAGGAATAAGGATTATGATATAAGGTCTATACTATAATGTAACAAGGAAATATATTTTGGGGTTGATTTGTAAATTATGGAAGTTTGGTGGGAATTAATTAATACCGAGAGCTTTAAGTGCTGTTTGGTATTATTAACAATATATAACTATATGTTATAATTGTTTTTAATGACCTAGTTGTCAAATATATGTTTATATAAATATAATATAAACATTATATAATTAGTGGTGGATTTTGTAAATAATTAAGGAACATAGGTGCTGTTCGGAAATATTAATATTTTGAATGAAATTTATAATATGGTTTTAATGTTATAAGAGTTATACATTTAGAATATAGAGGTATTCATTAAAAGGAATGAATATATATTATAAGACTTCCATATAATAAATAAGTCCTATAAAACATGTATTTAAATAAATATATGTTATGGGGTGGAAAATATAATATGGTTCAATAACCATTATTACCATAATTAAAATGATAAGATAAAGGAAAGAATTACAAACATTGGATATAGAATTCTAACGTTAAGGGAATACATGAAATAATAAGGACTTGTATAGTCCAAAGTATTTCTATATACGAATTATACTACATTAAATTTGGAAAAACAAACCTTAGAAAAATAAATACTAAGGTGAAATGTCTAATACATGATAAGAGTTATACAGGCAATGTAGAAACAAACTACATGATGACAAGTGTACATTATGCTACATGCGATAACAAGTTCAACATTGAATATATAATGTGCAATACGAGACTACGCGTGTAATGTAACATTTTTCCAAACCTCGAGTTAGACCGGAAACCCGACAAAGTTGACAATTAATAACGGGGGATTAACGGGAGGTATTAGTGATGGTACGGGGTAACCGTAGAGTTATGATTGTTATACGGGATGCTAATCAGTAGCGTTTTGTATTGTTTAGACTGTTAGAGACGACACAAGGAGCATAGGATCTTGGCTGATTCTACTCCACCGTAATACAATCCGGGTGAACGGTATGTTATTTATGTGGCTTATGTCTTGAGGATTCCCTCAGTTTCAGACATTGTGTGAAATCTGTGATAAGATTGATGTTGCTGGTTGTGTGAATTAATATGCCTAAGTTGTATATTTAATGCTGCTTATTATTATTATTACTGTGCACGATAACAGAATTCGTATCTCTGAACATCTTATAAAACGAACTAGCGGCAATGATGCTATTCTTATATGAGTGATATAAGGAACGTAAGAAGCATTAAGATAATAAGTATATAAATTATCTGAGACTTATATACGGAGCATGGCCTCTTTAACGCCGCTCTCGGTATCTAACACTGGATCCCGAGTCGACATACTCAGGATTGGACTACGGACCTTAGTCTGATGTGTTAGGGAAAATAATAGACAAATGAGATGGTATAGATCGTTTATCAAGAGGATGGCTCTTGTTGTGAAACTGTGATCACATTAACGATACTAGGCTCGTGTGGTATCCGTAAGTATCTAGAGAAATTTCCAACGAACTACGATGGTTCGTCGGTCGGAGACTCTACCGCTGGAGTGGCTACTGCCGTGTGTGACCCGCCATAGGAGATGGGTAACTTAGAGACACGTCATTCTAACGAGACGTTGTCATCAGGCATGACTGAACAAATACGAACGATATTTAGCTCGTACATTAGGCGAACATTATTCGGGCTGATGCCAAAGACGGGGAATTATACTTGTTTATAGTTACTCGTCTTTTTTCCTTGTTGTCCATTGGTTATGCCTTGTGGTTATGTGTGGTATGTTGGTGGTGTTGATTAAAGAGTCATTGTATCATATGTGTGTGTGAATTGGATTAATTGAATAATTGTACTTATATTTATGTTGTGAACTGGATGAGTCGAGTCGCTGTGCTCGTGTGTGGATTATTGGGATTGTTCGGTCGAGCGAGTCGACGTACTCAACTATGAACTTTCAGGTGTTTGTTGGAGTGGAGTCTCTGTACTCATATAAGCGTTGTAACGCTTTCAATGGTATATTACGATGCGATGTGTGAAGCCGGGGGCTGTTTACTATTTTAAGTTCACTGCAATATATGTTGTTGCTTTACAGTTTTTATATAAAACTACCTGCATGAAATGAATTGCATGCTCTCGACCATTACCTGAGGGTCTGAGGGGGCATGACAACATGTGTACATACTCAGCAGGGGCTGATTCCATACCACAAACAAACATTTTGCAGGTATGCAGCTTCCGGTGCGGCAAAGAGAGTGACGCGATGGGTAGTTTGATTACAGTTATTTAAACATGCACTGTTGCATTTTGATCGAACCTAGAAAGTGTATAGGTTTGGATACTTAGAAAGCTCACTGTGATGTATTTATATGGTTTGGGGAAGTTTAGATCTATCTCTTGTTGTCACTGTGGAAAATGTTTCGTATTTAAGATTACATCAGTAAGCACGTTATTACTCGTATGCGGCGAGTAAGAACGGTGACACTAGTAGTACAATTGTTGAGATTACCGCTGCGATTACATTGTTAATAAGTGATTAGGAGCCGAATAGAGTAGGGGGGTTACAAGAGAAGAGTAATACTAAACTAAATATTATTGATCCTTAAATACTTGGGGATTGAGATCTAGTGAAAAATTAGAGTTACTTAAAGATTTGGAAATTCTCAGTTATTTAGAAGTTTAACATTATACATAGACAAAATTTCAGAAGTCGCTAAGAGTGACATTTAAGAAAAGCCACCATTATCTAAGAGAGTACTAAGATTTAATGATAAGGGAAATACTTATATAGAACAAACCTTAAGACCAATAATTATCAAGAGGGAGTGAGTTTTTACTGACTAATTCAATTGATAATATATATATATATATGAAGTCCTACCTTGAAAAAAAAATCAATTTAAGATAAGAAATCAGATTTTGGAGTTACATTTTAATTAATAAGAACTTTCTAAAACTCTGCCTTGTGTGAAATATGTAAATATATAATATGTAAACTTTTTAAAGTAAAATACTTAATGATTCGCCTAAAATACGTATGGTTAATTATAAAAAAAACAAATTGAAACTTGAAAAGTCAACAGGAAAATATATAATAGATACATATACTTTTTATAAAGGAATTGACATGAAATTAACTTAAAAAGGTTATATAATAAAAATTTTAACGTACGTTGGCTAATAAACCATTGAATATAATTTGAAAGATTAACTCGGATATTTACATGATTTGAAATATTATTTATACTACTTAGTATGGTACTAATGATTTATAACTTGTTAAGATAATTGATATGTTAAAATAACATAAAGGGCTATTTAACGTATATTAAGTTATAAAACCGTACAATGTTCCATGAAAAACTTAATTGCGTTAAAAAAATGATACACAATATGAAACTATCTTATTAAAAAGCTCATGAATTTTCAAGCCATGAAATTAAAAGACTTAAGTTATAAAATGCTCTGGAGGAGAAATGTTGTAGTAAGATAGCTTTAGATAATACATCACATCTTAAGAAATTCCTTTTTATGCAATAATAGTTTCCAAATCACGTGATTTAAAGGTTTTGAGATACTATTACATGCAATACCTAATTGAATAAAGAGTGAACTAAAATGCTATTTTAGTAATATATAAATATAAACCTAAGTTCTCTCTTTTTCAAAACTTAACCTAATAATGTATGGTGAATCCTAAACTTGGTTTTGCCAATAGAGAGCAAAGTGAGTTAGGAAAATGTGTTGGGAACACTAAAAGATTTAAATACAATCAAGCCAGAATAACAAAGAGGATATTGTGCATCAGATAATGAACCAAAGTAAAAATTCAAACTCACGTAAGTCTTAAATAAAGGAAATTATG
The DNA here is from genome assembly GCA_023374045.1 of Limonium bicolor. Classification (NCBI taxonomy): domain Eukaryota; kingdom Viridiplantae; phylum Streptophyta; class Magnoliopsida; order Caryophyllales; family Plumbaginaceae; genus Limonium; species Limonium bicolor. The sequence goes on along the minus strand of JAIOTZ010001594.1, from coordinate 10,327 downwards.
AGTAACAAACAGTAAACTTTAAATGATGAGTGCTAAACCAAAAAGGTTATGTCCAATAAAACGACCATGATTGAAATAAATACTATGTTGACTATCTAGTGGCCAACTGAATTTTGGGATGGATGGTTAGACCATGTGTACACAAATGCAGACTATAACAATCAAGAAATACATACATATACAACGAATCAGGATAAAATCAACATGCAATTAAAGTCCAACAAAGCTGATAATTAGGTGTTGGAATTCCTCGAATGTGGTGTTTAAAATAAACATCAAGTAACTTAAAGGAAACAGAAAACTAAATGTTTGGAAGTTTAGTATAGGTCCATGCATATTGTTGTGATTGGTTCTGAAACAACCTTGTTGGATATATCTTGAGTGGTTGGTTAATGACATTTACATCTTTTGCATCAAGGGTATGCTAATTATCAGACATTTGGTTTGGTTAATGGTTGATCTTGAGTGGAATGGATCTTATTAAGGATGGGGAATGATGGAATGGAAATTGTGTGATGTGGAAGTTATTGGATGAATATCCTGAGTGGTTTGATTATTTGATATGCATTTTAGAGATGGTAATATAACTTGGGTCTAGTTACCCGCACACCTGAAAGGGTGTGTGTGGAGTAGTGGTAGATAATTTGAAACTTCGGGACGAGTTTTTCAAGGGGATCTACTGAAATACCCTAAATTAATTTAGATTAATTTAGGGGATTTTTTGTTAAACCATGGAATTTGGAAATGGAAATGTATGGAATAAAGAATTGGTATGGAAGTTGGTCAGCACACTGAAGCGGGGTGTGAGTAAACTGTTAGTTGATTCTAACCTTCGGGTCGAAGTTTCTTTTAAGGGGTTATACTGAAATACCCCTAAATTAATTTAAATTAATTTAGGGATTTCTTTAATTAAAAACCCTTAATAATATTATAAACATCAAATTATTTATGGTATTATTTAAAAATTAGTTGGGGATTCTTTATTGAATCCTAATAATAATACAATTTAATTTAATTTATTATATGGTATACGAATTTAATAACAAGATTATAAGTCAATAAATCTTGGAAAAATCCTAGACACGCCAATTATATTATAAAGATTTTGTAAATATTGGGAGTAGTGATTTGAAGCATAAAAGTCATATAAATTCTAGAAAACCCTAAAGCTTCTTAAGCCTGCTAGGGTTGACTTTTTGAGAATGGTCAAACCATCCCATGAAACTAAACCAATAAATAGGTTTGGAAAACCATGAAGATCGATAAAAAGAAACGTCGAAAACGGATCATCTAGCCAAAGTTATGATAGAATGAAGTTTAGAGTCAAAAATTTGAGAATTGCCACGTGTCAAGCTCACACAGCTCGCCGGAACGGAGCACAAAAATCGGACAAGTCCCTAACTCCACCAGTATTTTGCCCTAAACTTGTGAGGCCGTTTATCTCACGCATCCTTTCGAATTTTCCAGTGCCGTTTCTTCATTCTCTTCTCCTTAATCTCCTCTTACAACCATAGCTCACACTTGACCTAACTCGTTCTACATCCACCGGAAAATCAATCAAAGTTGCCTCCCTGCAAAGCCGTAACCCAGAATTCCAAATTGTCTGAAATCAGGCTGGTTCACAAACCATTTGGAAGAGCGAGGTGCCTAAAGTTCCTGATTTGACATAGACATAAAATCATAGGAAAAAACGCAAGATCCTTAAAGTTAGCTCCTCGAAACAGTCAAGTTCGAACCTTTTCCAGAAAACCGAAATCAAATTCCCTCGATTGGTGCTTCTCTGGTGAGTTTTTCTTCAAATTATTCCGATGTTGCTAATAGATTTTTCATTGTCGACCAAACCCCTGTATCAATTTAGTCTATTACGTACTGAATCGGGAGAATTTGTCAAAACACAAATCGAAACCGTATGAACCCTAACTTGGTTAACCCAGAATCGTATTTACGTTATACTGCATTATAACTGGCATAATTGGTACCGTTAGAAGCGTCTTGGAATTTCGAATCCAATGAGACAAAAATAATCAAAATCGGTTACGTGAGTTGAGAGATATCACCGATTTAGTACTCGACATTTGAATTCTGTAACACCCCCGAATAAACATCCAATAGCACAACAAAGCTCCTAGCCATATTACAAGATAACTATGCAGTGGATTCTCAACATCATCCGGGTGGATGTCAACCATGGTATCAGAGCCTAGTTACGCTCTGATGACTGGAACAGAGAAGTACTGAGTATAGGAAAACCTGAATTCGGGGAAACGGGGTCAAGGGTTAGTATGTGAGGCGCGGTAGTTAGGGTTTTCCCAGTAATTATGGATACCTAACAGATAACTACACCAACCTCATACGTCCCTAGGGTTCATTTCAATTCATAGAAAAGAACGCCGGAGAGGTAGAAAGCCTCCTAACAACTCGGAAAACCGATCCGGCATCGAATTAATTGATATCAACCCGTGAAGTTCAAAGACGTTGCCAAAGGGATAATAACCATAGAGGGACCAATTTTAGCGGCAAACTTGGGTCGACATGCTTAGCAGTTGATAGGACCATGCCTCATAAGCAAAAGAGGACCGAAATACCCCACAAATTTATGATATAAATAAAGCTCAAATAAGCAATTAATTAAGCCAGGATTGGGATTGAGATAAATTCTGCCAATTCGAACACTTGAGAGGGTAATTTAAGAAAACCTCTCGTAAAATAATGAAATCAGAGAATATAATTCGAAACGTAACTACACCATAAAATTGGTACGATCTGTAACGCTGAATAAAGCATGACATATTTTTATACACTAAAATCTAATATTTCGGGACTCAATAAATTCCCTGCTCCTTCTTACATTCATCTCCATTCTCTGCATTACCTGAAAGACACAACGCCTCAACTGGCGATCGATATACATCGTCACCGTCTCCTTTCTCCTTCTGTATACTCAATTACTCTTCTACATTTCTCCATCTCAAACAAATGAAAACCGGTAACCATTACTGGGTTTCTCTCCTGCTCCTACCACCGGTGAACAAGGAACATATATACATGATTATCAACATCTCCTTCACACTCTTCTGGTTCGAATCGTCTAGTACCTTTTGGAACTTAGCAAATGTCCCACGAGGACAAACGTTGCTATCATTCTACTCTACAACACTATAATAGCCACCATTGGAATGGCAACAAAGTATTACAAATATCTAATCGTTAGTTCAGTGTGTGGCATATATGGCCATACTAACCACCATCACCATACACGACCTATCTCACATTAGATATAAACTATCCAAAAACATGGCTACCGTGATTTTATGAAGCTCAAATTCTCTATTTTGATTCTTTCTGTTCCCATGCTTCTTGCAAAATTCGTCTCAACTTTAATTTGCATTTCGCAGAGATCAAAAACACATTGATATAGACCATAAACAGGTCTCTTGAACTCTATGAGTAACCCATATTATCAGGCACTAGTTGCCACCCAAACACAACTCAATAGATAAGGAAATGGTAGCGAACTCGCCATTATGTTCAACCATTTATCGCGTATCATGATCATGGAGATCAAATAGAGGAAGAATTGTACAACAGAAAATTAAATTTCAATCATGGATGAACACGGTCCAAAAGAGGAACTGTTAGAATACCAGCAAGCAATGTCGCTGGTGGCTGAAGAATTCGGTTCTACAATGGATAAACCCCTTACATCGTCTGTTATCCATCACTTGGGCTATGAGGGAGCTGATACGAAGCCTTACTAATTAATACAGTGAAAACATAAAATGAAAACTCAAGTACCAAAAAAAAGGGTTATGCTCACAAGATATACAAAGAGCACCTAGTGCCATATTCAGGTGAGGTTTAACTGAGTGTTCAAGACATGCATAAAACTTGCCCCGGGAGACTTACACACGAAAGACTTAAAGTTTATTTCATTTGTAAATCTAACAACAGTCCAATACAAGACCGTTCAATGGGTTATTGGCCTAAGTTTTACTATAGCCTCGGTAAGATTGCCACAAAACTCTGAAATAACAATCTCTCTCCCTACAGCAAATAAACCAACAACCATGACACAAGGAAGCAATTTCGGGGGACACCGGCTTAGATGACAGTTAACAAGTGTCTAAACCCCTTAAATCCATACCAAAGTCTAGCGGAGATACCTCCAAACACTGACCTACTGCAAAACTTCTCCAGCAGGGTTCCGTACACTGTATTACAGTGCTCTTCAATACCACCCTATAGATCTGACCTCTCTTGTATATGACTAAACAGTACAACTCAACGACCCAAATAAACAATAAGACCTCGATAGTAATAACAATGGATTAAGCACCATGAGTTGGAAAAGAACTCATAATATAAGGAGGATATAAATACGACCTTGGAACTTATAACACATAAGTATGTATATACTATACATACACGAATGAACGAATATATATGCACACACCTAGATGTATATATAGTTGGAGTATTTAAACAATAAATCGAAGGCTTAAATTTTGATTACTAGTCCCCGAATTAACGTTAAATGACTAAGAACAAGGTGGGATAAGAACTTAAATAGGTTAAATTGATTAGTTGTTAAACCGGACGTGCAAAGTTGAGCTCGACCCTGGCCAGGTCAAGTGACACTGAGCACAAATTGGGGTGGGTGATGGGGTAGTCCAACACTTACGCTGATCATGTCAGTGTTGGATGATTCTCAAAACCCCCTTCAAGTGGTCACATTAACAAAAAAAAACAAGTGGGAAATTTTATAAGCTGGATTAGGAAATGCCAAGGAAGCGAGGTTGATGTTAGATGATACAAGCGTGTAAAACACATTGAACACATGATTCGGAACTTGGAGGGTAACCAAGGGTGGGTGTACAAGATATGTGAGGATGTAAAATGATGTGATGTTACTAATAACCTAAAAGTTCCTGGCGGGACGTAAGAACAATGATGATGATAAGGTAACTAAATATCCTATGTTAGACGGTTTACAATCATAGAAGCTTCTAAAAATATATAAGTCGGAACCTTTTTGACTGAACTAATAGAGGTCACCAACAGTGGCAAGGCCATAATTGGGCTGAAAATAAACGATGACTTAAAGACGAAAAACGTCTAGTTTGGTGATAATGCTAGGAGGGCAAAACTAGCTATCTATAAATTATGAGCAGTAATTTAACTAAAAACATGTCGTTGTAACAATGACACGTCTGTAACATTCGAATAATAAGAACTAAATCATTACTACATAGCATACATGAATTAAAGCCAGAAGGTCAGCGAGAAAGAACAATTCAGGCGCTTAAGAGCGCACTAAGAGCATGAAACTGCCGACCTCCAGAGTAAATGGATAAACAAGCTGTATAAATTAAAAACCCCATGTCAGTAAGCGGACTTTACTCCTATACAATTAAGCCATGCACTACCTTGAAAGGCATAGTGAGGGAAAAACTAAACCGAGGAAGATCAGAGTCGCACAAAAAGCTGGTGGGCGGTACCTAATAATAACTGATCGCACCAATACCTAAGACCCAAAGAGCTAACCGAATCCATTATAGATCGGTATGGATACCGATAAGAATCCTTGAGACATAAACTAAGCCATTAACATGGTCAAGACATTTGATAGGTTTATAAGGTGAGCTACATTGCATAGAAACTAGAATGCCCATGAGAATTAAACATATTGAACCAAGGTTCTAAGACGATACAATGAGGATTACGTGGGCGTAATCCATTTTTAAGGGGGGTAGGCGCTTTGCGTCTTTACTGGGTAATATGGTGTTGTTTTGGATGCTATGTGTGTGAACTGTGTGTGGATTGGTTTGAATGCATGGTGGTTATGAATAAATGACTTGTGCATCTGATTGTTTACGAGTACAGTATATGAATATTACTGGCACATTGCAATATTATTGAGAACTTGGTCAAGCCACAGATGTGGCGTGGTGCTTATAAGCACAAATGGTGAAATAGAACTGTGGAATTGCGTGACTTGATCCTTTCACTATGTGTATTCTTACAACCACACGTTGATGGTTAGTAGGTTTGTGTGTTTTGGATTATGTGTATGTGAATGGTATGTACGTGTATGTACACTTTGTCGTGAATGAATACGGGATTTGATGCCAAGGATTAACGAGAATGTAAAACATCGGTTAAGGAAGTAAGACTTCGGGACGAAGTCCCTTTTAAGGGGGTAGGTTGAAACACCCCTAATAACTATAAACATAAAAAATCAGGTGAAATACCCCAAACTTAGATATGGTTTAAATGATAAACTAAGATATAAGGAGGCTAAATAATGCCTTAGAAACATTAAGAAACATTTCTAATCAAAGAAAATATAAGGAAACACCAAAAGAGCAGTTTAAGCAAAAACGTGCTCTAAGCTTGGAGAGACATGGGAGAGTACCCAAATATTGTTCAAGACCTTAGTAATATCCTAATGGTCATTTTAAATCAATTACCAAAGAAAACCAAGCTTGAAAACAAGTTAAAACACAAAATGTGCTTTAAGGAGTCTTAAAGCACGTTTTTGAAAAATTGTCTTGTAAATGAGTTTTGAATGGCTAAATGTCCATCATTACTCTTTAATTAATATGTGTACTATATAGTATCACATTTGGAGGTCTATATCAATGGGAAATCAAAAATTTCACAACAATGTGCCTTGTTTTTGATGAATAGTGAATTTATTAAGCTAGTTTATAACATAAGTCTATATAAGTGAGACATTTGGTCAACAAAGACTAAACTACCCTCATTACTAAAAGGGGGCCGGTTTCTTAAGGGGTGAGTCACCACCTTATGACTCATTAAGTTAAGAGAAAGCAAATAAGTAAGTTATAAAGCATAAAACACTATTCACCTTTTAAGATAAATATTACTTTAGCTTACCTCTCTCCTCACTTCTTCATTTTCCCTTGTTGCCCACGATTTCTTGCTCTCTTTCTCTTCTCCATTCACGTGAGCTAACCTCCATGAAAGCTCCACCTTCTCTTGCACCACTTGCTCATTTAAGCTCCAAATCCAAAACAAAATAGATATTCTTCTTAGTTAGCTCAAGCTCCTCCTTTCTATCTTTTCAAAACTTCAAGAGCTTCATTTTGGTGCCAAGTCAAACCACCATTAGAGGAGGAAATTCAAGTTTGGAGACTCCATTGGCATCTCCATTCTCTTAAGGTAAAGAAAGTGTAAGAAAATCTAGGTTTCCACCATTTTCTTCACTTGACCGAAAATATATACTCATGGGACTCCATGTTTATGCCTTGTTCTAGCTTGTTTCTACTCTTCAAAGGAGAGAGGAGGTCCTTCTTGCTTCACATCCAAGTTGTCTTGAGAAACCAAGGTAAAACAATCACATTAATACCTTAAAACATATTTTAAACCTAGGGTTTGTTCCTTAGGGTTAATGTGTTATCTAGTACTCATTGGAGTCATTGGATATTGGTTAGAACATTGGCAAGGAGAATCACATTGGTGACCGAGATTGAACAAAGAAAACCTAAGGAGAAAAGCTTTAAGCTTGTGAGAAAACAAGGTAAATTACTTACCTTAAGGTGTTTTGTTGTTTAAGGGAATGAGATGGGTATATGATGAGTTTAGTGTAGAGTTTATATTGGGAAGGTGCTATAAAACCTAGGAGAAACAATGTCTATCTTGTGAACTTGTGACTAAGGAGCAAATGAGAAAAGAGATAGTTTAAGAATATAAAGGTGAAGTACAAGAAGCATTTTATTTCAATGGGAGCCTTGTTGAGTGTATTCGCAGGTTGAAGGCATATATATGTGGAAATTCAGTGGTTAAGATTATTGTCATTTAAGGGCCTAAGTGCCAAGCATTTTAAGTTTAAGCATATATGATGATGTGGTGAAGTTTGTGTAAATTGGGTGTTAAGCTATTGTGATGAGAATTTGTGTGGTATTGGTTGTTTGTGGAGAAAAACCATGTGTTAGGAGTACTATATACTAGAGAACCTATGGCAAAATTTAAAGGAGAGTTTAAGTGTTTAAGATATCCTAAGGGAATTTAATGACTAAGGAAGTACTAGGAATGTTCTATAGGTTGTCTTGATGAAAAAGGGTGAAGTTAAGTGTTTTAATGACTTATGATGACTTAGGTATCACCATGGAAGGTTTAGGAATCAAGAGAATGTATTGGAGTATTTAGGACTTAGGCAAATGTTGGTGCACACTAGGAAGGAAATAATGTAATGATGATGGAAGTTTAACTTGTTAAGGAACTTAAGTGAATTAAAAGAGTTTAGATAGTGAGAGATGCTTGGGAGATGATGTTATAGTGGTGAAGGAAACATTTGGCATAGTGGTTACATTAGGTATGAACCACCACTAGAAACCTAGAGGAAAACATTACAAGTGTTAGCATTATTACAAGGAAAATGCATAATGACTAAGGTGGATTTGGTGGATGATTAAGGTATTTTAAGGAGGGCTTAAGGTGTATTTGAGGTGCCCAAATGAGGTTATAACATATAGGATATATGAGGAGAAGTTTGGAGTTGAAGGAATTGGAAAACAAGTTTGGAGCCGACCGACCTTAGGGACCGGACTTGCAAGGTCGGTCGGGCTCTTTACACTACCGGAAAATGTTTCTGGAATCGACCGACTTGGGGACCGGACTTACAAGTTCGGTCGGACCTGTTTGTGAAGGAATTAAGTCTGGAATCGACCGAACATAGGACCGGACTTGTCAAGTCGGTCGAGCTTAAATTTCCCTCGGGGAAACTCTCGGGAATGGACCGACCTTGGGGACCGGACTTGCAAGTCGGTCGGGTAGAATTTTCAAACGGTGAAGGTCTGGAATGGACCGACCTTAGGTAAGGTCGGTCGGAAGTCGGTCGACCCAAAAATAAAAAAAAAAAAAATTTAAATTCTAAGAATGGTAATGGGTAATGAGGTATGCCCTTGGTAGGGTAGTAATGATTGGGACCCTAAGAACTTGAGGAATTAAGTTAAGATTAAGTATAAGTTTTAATGTTTAAAGTTAAGTTTGTAAGACTAAGTGATAAAGATTGAGAGGTTATTGAATGGAAGTCCTTAGGGACTAAGTGAGTTAAGTAAGGTGCAAATAACTAATAACCTAAAAATGAATGAATGTTTTAGGTTTGTGATTGGGACCCCGAAGAAGATTAGTCAAACAACGATCGACGGTGAACGGTACAATCCTTTTCGTGACCTGCTTGCTAACGAGGTGTCCCTCGGCTTGTGTGCTATCTGTTTATTTGCTATGACTAAAACAAGATAAAGCATGCAACCGGTTATATTGCTCTCGTTGCGATTGTGTTACATTTACACTAACCCGCGAGGCTTGAGATTGTTACTAACCAAGGTTAGTACTTACTGAGTTAAGGTTGAGAACTAAGTATCGGTGATTGTTGGTTTTACCCGTCAAGGTTTAACTAACACTTGGTAATTAAGGCTTTCACTAACCATAACTTGGGGTGGGAGTGAGGAATCCGGAATGGTACCGGCACATGTGTATTGGGGGAGGTCGGTATCTGAATCAGATCCGACTTCCAAATAAGACTGGTCATTAGACTCGTCGCCTAGGGTCAACAAATCGACCCGACCACCCGGGCTACTGTTCGAGGTGGGAGGCACATAAGGAAGGCGTGGAGGGATCAAGCCTACATCCCTAATAAGTTAAGGAAGGTAGCTTATCGTCGGATAGTGCACTGCTACCGGCTAGGGTTAACCAAGCCCTACAAAGATAAGCAACCAATTAAGGGCTAACCAATCTAATAGTGGAGAGGTTGGCAAGTATAAGTTTGAGATTAAGATTAAGGTAAGTTAAGGAACTGAGATTAAGGAAATGAGGACTGAGGAGGGGGTTACTAACCCACTTGTTAAGGGAACGCTTGAGTCGTTCATTGGTTGTGAATTATATATGTTCATCTGTGGTTATTGTTATTGCACTTCATATTATGTTTGTGTATGTAATCAATTTCCATGCTATCGACAATTAGTCGTCGTAGCCCCGTTAGCTTGGGGGCCATGAGAGGGTGTACCAGCATTCGTGCTGACCCCCTCGGGGGCTATTTTTACACTTGCAGGTAAGAGGCCCATGAGGACGCACTACGAGAGTAGGAGCGGTTAGACTTAGGTGGGACTTTTATTTTGAGTTCGGGTTGCGCCTGTGCACCCGACTGTTATATTAAATGTTGTAAGTTGAGATATGTTTGAGATACTAGTACTCGGTTGGTGTGGATTATGAATGTTGACGTGAGTTGGATAATTTTGGTTAAGTATTGTAAGTATTAAGCCGGTATTTCTAACGATCAGACCGTGGCAAGGTCCAGGAGTGT
>JAIOTZ010001593.1:0-31327 GCA_023374045.1 Limonium bicolor | reverse complement strand
TGATATGATAGACCTAAAATTCATTTCATTTATAAATCTAACAACTGTCCAAAGCAAGACCTTTCAACTGGTTATTGGTCTAAGTTTTACTATAACCCCAGTTAAGATTATCACAATATTTCTTAATAATAACCTCACTCAACTACAACAAATAGACAACCATAACAGAAGGGAAGTCAAATGCAGAGGCACCATGCTTAGGTAACAGTAGCAAACGTATAATGCCGCTATTACGGAATAATCCTGCAAGACGCACTACACCCGAAGGGCAAACGATCTAAATAAATTCTGGAGAGCGGTCTCATTAATCCAAGAGAAGCTATGACAATCACAAATATAACCAAAAGACCATAGAGAACGCCTAGTAAGATTTATAACGTAGCAAATATAACCTAGACAAATATAGAGTCGGAGACTAAATCGGGAACTCTGAATAAGCTTTAGCAAATTTTACATAACAAATGTATATACATATATAAATCAGGAAAAACCCCGATACCTATAGAACATAAGGAGCCAAATAAAGTGCAATTAAAGAATTTCATGACTAGTTACTCAACCATGCCTAACACGAGTTAACAATACAACTCAATGACCGAAAATAAATAACGAGACATCGATAGTAATAACCATGGATTAAGCTCGGAGTGACCTTGATTAGCACCCAAATATCATTATAAGACCTTATTAACATGCTAATGAACATGTTAAATCAATTACCAAAGAAAACAAGCTTAAACACAAAATGTGCTTTAAGACTCCTTAAAGCACCTTTTTGAGAAATTGTCTTATAAATGAGTTTTGAGTGGCTAAATGCCCATTCCTACACCTTAATCAACATGTGTACTAATCAGTATCACATTAGGAAGCCTAAATCAATGGGAAATCAAAATTTTCACAAATTTGTGCACTAATTTGTGAATAGTGCCAAATAGTACCTAGTTTAAGCCTTTAGTCAACATAAGTCAATAAATTGGTCAACAAAGAACAAAATCTCTTATTAATAAATGGGGGAACGTTTTTTGAAGTGGTGACTCACCACATGTGCTAGCAAGTAAGGAAAGAGGTGGGAAAGTGAGTAAATTCACTATTTGCCTTAAAATCACAAATATCTTAAAATAACCTTCTCTCTCTCCTCCCTTCTTCATTTCCTTTCTTCCCCACTGATTTGTTCTTCATTCTCACAGTGGAAAACCGTGATTGAAGCCCCCATTCTTGCTCAACATTCAATTGCTCACCAAATCTTCATTTTAGCTCCAAATCCAAAAATAAGCTTAGATAACTCTTAGTTAGACCAAGGCCTTGCTTCCTATCTTTTCAAAATTGGAAAAGCTTCATTTTGGAGCCATGGGAAATCACCATTAGAGGAGGAAAAATTAGCTTGAAGATTTCATTGGCTTCTCCACTCATTCAAGGTAAGGAAAATGTAAGAAAAACTAAGTTTCCACCACTTTCCCTTCATAACCGAAAATGATCCTCTCCTGGGACTTTGTTTTATCCCTTGTTCTAGCTTTATTCTATTCTCCAAAGACTTGAGGATCTCTTGCCTTGCTTCATTATGAAAGCCATTCCAAAATTCAAAGGTAAACATACACTTTTAGGCTTTAAAACACATTTTAACCTAAGAATGAGTTCCATGAGTTTAGGCATATTGCTTAGTGCTCATTAGATTGTTTGAATGTAGATTAGAACATTGGCAAGAGGATTGAAGTCCTTACCGAAATTCAATCAAGAAAACCAAAGGAGAGAAGTGTGAAAAGCTTGGAAAAACAAGGTAAATGTTTTACCTAATGGTGGTTTAAGTTTTAAGGGATGAGATTTAGATAAGTACTAATGTAGCTTAAAGCTTACATTAAGTAATGGGTTATATAACCTAGGAAAAAGAATTTAAACAAGCTTGTGAACTTGTGACTAAGGAGCCAATGGAAATGAGTTAGTAAGATAAGTTTGAGATGGATTTTAAGAGCATTATATTTATGGGAGCATTGTTGTGTGTATTTGCACATTGAAAGCTTTTATATGGGGAAATTCAGTGTTTAAGTTTAAGTCATTTAAGGGCCTAAGAGCCATGTCATTTAAGAGCCTTAGTGCTTGCAATTTAAGATTATTGCATTATATTAAGTTTATTATGAATGAGTTCATTTAGGTGAGAAAATATGATGAGAAAGGATTTGATGTGTGTGAGATGATTGAATGTGAAAAACAATGAATTTGGGCATGATAATATACTAGAGTAGCTATGGCGAAATTTGAGTTGAAAACAAAGTGTTTAAGTGGTTGTTGTGAATTTAAGTGACCAAAGAATTACTAGGAATCATTAAATAAATTTGAGGGGAAATAAGTTAACAACGGTGTTCTTGAGGATTAGAATGACTTAGAGTTGTCTAGGAGAAATTAGAGGTTAGGTGGGTGTATTAAACACTCCAAAATCATGGTGATAGGAATATTAAGACTCGTGCAAAATCTATGGGAAATGGTGTTCAAAAGTCTTGTGATAATTTAGGTATGGTCTAGTATATATAACCTTGATGGTAATGAGTGGTTTTGGGTGGAAGAGATGAAAGTTGTTTAAGAAGGGTTTAGCATGGTCAAAATGAATGAGAAGAGGTGTAAGGTGTTAAGAGTATGGCTAGATTAGCTTAGGTATGAGCAAGCTTGAAAAGGGTGAGTAGAAAATGTAAAGGAGGGGAATTGTACAAGGAGATGAAATGAGGTTAAGTTTAGTATAACTATGTTGGTAGACCATAAGATATGGAGTTAGAATTGAAGAGATGAGGTTAACACACTCTAAGAAGAGTTGTGAAAAGAATTGGTAAGTACTACCACTTGGGATGAGGTTAGAAATGTGTAATAAGGAAAACAAATGCAAGAATGTTCAAGGTTTTAAGTGTAAACAAATTACAATATTTGGGTGGATGTGAAATGGAGTTGTAAGCAATGAAGAGATGGTTTAAGGGGTTTAAATGGTGTTAGAACATGTTGGGATGCATGTGGAGAGATTAGAAGAAGATTGGACAAAATTACAAGTTGGAAGTGTAAGGAACCAAGTGTTAAGTGTTAAGAATTTAGTAAGAATTTGAGTAAATGTTTAAGGAGTTTGTTGGATGATTTGAGAGGGGATTAAGGTTACAAAAAGATGTTAAAACATGTGGGGAAGCATGTTTAATGATTAGGAAAAGATTTGGGTGAATTTGGAGTGAAATAAGCACTTAAAAACAAGTTTCTGGTTTCGACCTACCTTAGGACCGACCTTGGCAAGGTAGGTCGGGCCCAGAATACCATCCAGGAAGCTTTCTGACTTTGACCTACCTTAGGACCGTAGGTCGGGCTAAAATTTTGCCGACGGGAATGTTTAAGGTCCCGACCGACCTTGGGACCTACCCTGCAAGGTCGGTCGGCCCTTGTAAAAAAATTGAAATTTTGAGGATGCTAAGTGGTATTGAAATACCCCAAACCTAAGTATGCTAAGTAAACATCAAATCATGATGTATTAAGGCTAAAATATGCCTTAGAAAGATTGGTAGATAATTTAAACCAAGGAAAACACAAGGAAATGCCTTAAGGGCAATTAGGGCAAAAATGTGCTCTAAGCTTGGAGAGACTTGGGTGAGTACCCAAATAGCATGATAAGACCTTAGTAATATTCTAATGGTCATTTTAAATCAATTAGCAAAGAAAACCAAACTTGAAAACAAGTTAAAACACAAAATGTGCTTTAAGAAGTCTTAAAGCACATTTTTGAGAAATTGTCTTAGAATTGAGTTTTGAGTGGCTAAATGTCCATCATTACTCTTTAATCAACATTTGTACTAATTAGTATCACATTAGGAGGTCTAAATCAATGGGAAATCAAAAATTTCAGAAATATGTGCACTGATTAGTGAATAGTGCCAAATAGTGACTAGTTTAAGTTTTAATCAACTTAAGCTAATTAGTTGGTCAACAAGACCATGACTAGCCTCATTTAAGGAAGGGGGCTGGTTTTTCTAAGAGAGGTGAGTCACTACATGAGTCATCAAATAAGAAAGGAAAAGAAGAGTAAGTAAGAAAGTTACTATTTGCTTTAATAAAGCAAATATCTTATATTAGCTCACTTCTCTCCTTTATTCTCCATTTCTCTCCTTCACCCACGGTTTCTTCTTCTTCTCTCTGTTCCAAAACCGAGAGTGTTGCTTCCCCATGGTTCTCCATCTTCAATCACTTACCAAATACACAATATTGCTCCAAATCAAAAACTAAACACATATTTCTTAGTTAGGTCAAGACCTATCTTTCTATCTTTTCAAATCTTTCAAAGCTCCATTTTGGTGCCATGAAAAAACTCCATTGATGGAGGAAAATCAAGTTTGAAGAGCTCATTAGCTTCTCCATTCTCTTAAGGTAAAGAAAATGTAAGAAAAACCATGTTTCCATCATTTCTTATACATGGCCGAAAATTCTTTCTCATGGAGCTATGTTTTTATGCCTTGTTCTAGCTTGATTTATTCACCAAGGACTAGTGGAGGTCCTATTTCATTCAATGCCAAAGTCTACCTTGAGACTTCAAAGGTAATCATCCACTTTTATGCCTTAGAACACATTTCTAACCTAGGGTTTCATTCCTTGAGGTTAGTGCATTGTTTAGTGCTCATATGAGTTCTTAAATATTGATTAGAACATTGGCAAAAGGAATTTAAGTGGTGGCCGAGATCTATGCAAGAAGAAGGTCTAAGGAGGAGATTGAGATAAGCTTGAGAAAACAAGGTAAAATGCTTACCTAATGGTGGTTTAAGATTAAGGAATGAGTTTTAGATAAATACCAATGTGGCTTAGAGCTTACATTGTGTATTGGGTTATATAACCTAAGAAAAAGAACTTAAACAAGCTTATGAACTTGCGATTAAGGAGCTAATGAGAATGAGTTAGTAATATAAGGTTAAGGTGGATTTTAAGAACATTATAACTACTATGAGATTGATGGGTGTATTTGCAGGTTGAAAGCTTTTATATGTGGGAAATTCAGTGTTTAAGTTTAAGTCATTTAAGGGCCTAAGAGCCATGTCATTTAAGAGCCTTAGTGCTATGCAATTTAAGATTATTGCAATATATTGAGTTTGTTGTGAATGAATTGGTTTGGGTGATGAGATATGATGAGAAGAACTTGATGTGTGTGAGATGGTTGAATGAGGAAAAATAATGTGTTTGGGCATGATAATATACTAGGGGAGCTATGGCGAAATTTGAGTAGAAAATAAGTGTTTAGGTGATGGTGGAGAACTAATATGACCTAGGATTTACTAGGAGTCATACAAAGGAATTTGAGTGGAAATGAGTTAACTAAGGAGTTCTTGAGGTTTAGAATGACCTAGAATGGTCTATGAGGAAATTAGAGTTTAGATGGGTGCATTGAACACACCAAAGACACGGTATGAGGAATGATAAGACTTGTGCAAATCTGGAGGAAAGGTGTATAATGCTTTAAGGTGATTTAGGTATGAACTAAGAGAAGAACAATGAGAGTTCGAGAAGTTTGTGTAAGAGGTGGTGATGTTAGTGGTGGACTAGTAAGGTTTAGTTGAATGGTAATGTGTGGACTTGGGTGATGGAAGTGAAAATGGTAGGAGGATATTGTAAGTCGTCAAGGAAAATGACTAGAAACGTATAAGAGGGTATGATCATGAGAATGGTGAGTAAGTTGCATAAGAGAAGTGGAAATGTCTAAGGAGGGTGTTGCATGGTTAAGGTAAATGAAGAACAATGTCAAGGTATTAAGATAATGGAAAGAAATGTATAAGCAAGCTTAAGAGTTTAAGAGTGATGAGTAATAAGTGAAAAGAAGAGAAATTGTGCATGGACATGCAAGATAACCTTGGAAGGTTTAACAAGCAATGATGTTAAGGAGGAGTTATATGGGTAGAAAAGAAACACTTTGGTTAGTTGAAGTTTTAGACAAAATGTACATGTTAGAAATATAAGGAATTAATTGACAAGTGTTAGGAATTTCTTACAAGAATTGAGCTAAAGGTTGGAATGATCTTTGGAGGTGATTTTAATGAGTTTGGTGGAGGTTATAAGGTAGGTTTGATGTGCCAAATGATGTTAGAACACATTAGGAGGCTTGAGGAAAAATTTGGAGAAAGTTTGACAATATATGGGAAGTTTCTGCAGCCGACCTACCCAGGGGACCGACCCCAGTCTGGGTCGGTCGGGCTGAAACTGTGAATTTGGATGTTCTCTGCAGCCGACCTACCCAGGGGGTGGGTCGGTCGGTGGGTCGGTCGGACCATAAAAAAAAAAAAAAGAAAGAAAGAAACCCTAAGAGAGTTTAGTGGTATTAATGGTACCCCATTAAGGGGGCAATGATGATTAGAGGTATAAAGACCTAAGGGATTAAGTTAAGAATAAACTTAAAAGTTTAAGATTAAGTTTGCAAGGTTAAGTTGTAAGACTTAAGAGGTGTTAGGTGGGGATCATTAAGGGTTAAGTAAGTTAAGTAAATTGAATTAAGTTAAGTGATTAACAACCTAAAACTGGATGAATGTTTTAGGACGTGGGAGTTTGGACTCCGGAAGAGAGTAAGCGGCCGAACCGCCGACGGTGAACGGTACAGTTCTCTTGTGACCTGCTTGCTAACGAGGTGTCCCTCGGCTTGTGTGCTATTTGCTTTTGTGTGCTCACTAAACAAGATAAAGCATGCAACCAGAATATTATATATATTGTATTGTTGTGTGATGTTTGAAAACTAACACAACATACCGTGAGAACTTACTAACCAATGTTTAGTAAGGAATTGAGTGAGACTAAGGAACGCCCCTAATAAGGGACGATATGAACCGAAAGAGGTTAACCAACAAACATGGTCTTGAGACTATTACTAACTGGAACTTGAGTGAGGAAACCCGGGACCGATCTCCGGTCATGCATGCTAAGGAAAAAGGGGGACGGTATCTGAATCAGATCCGCCCTCCGCTTAAGGACTTGTCTTCGGACTTGTAGCCTAGGGCCGGTTGCCGGCTCAGCTACGCTGGATTCCCGTCCAGGGTAGGTGGCATTAAGATGGTGCGGTGGGATCACCTAAATCCCAGGTTTGGACTTAGGCTACAACCATTCCCCTCCAGGAACGGTTTGTATTATGAGAATAAGTTAAGATTAAGATAAGTTACAATCATTCCTTTTTAAAGGATGATTTGTATTATTAAGATTAAGATTAAGTTAAGATTAAGATTAAGGTGAGGTTAAGATAAGTTGCAACCATTCCTTTTTAAAGGATGGTTTGTATTATTAAGATTAAGGTAAGTTACATCCACCCCTTATTAAAGGATGGTTGTTTCTAAGATTAAGATAAGACTAAGATTGAGGTGAGATAAGGTTGGACTAAGATTAAGAGGGAACATTACTTAAGGAGTTAAATAACTAACTCTCTAATTAAGGGAACGCATTTAAGTCGTTCATTGTGTGTGAACTTTGATTGTTCATCTCTGAGTTGTTGTTTACTGCACTTACTATTATATTGTGCATCTAATCAACCTCCATGCTATCGACAATTAGTCGTCGTAGCCACGTTAGCTTGGGGGCCATGAGAGGATCGTACCAGCATTCGTGCTGACCCCCTCGGGGGCTTTTTTTACTACACAGGTGAACGTCAGGAGGTGGCTGTCGCGAGAGTAAGAAGGAGTACAAGTGTTAAGGACTAAGTGTGGCCTACGAGTTGTGCATGTACACTCGTATGGCAATTGAGTTAGTAAGATGTATAGGATGTGAGGGGGTTGTAAGAAGGATATGTATATGGTTAAGATTGTTGTACTAATGTTCGGTATATTCTGTAGTCAGACCGTGGCAAGGTCCTGGATTGTAAAGAATTCCGCTGTGACATGTTTATATATATACTGTTAAGTTGCGAGACCACATTTGGATTGAGTTGGGGTGTTACAGGTATTAGGGGTATGATTTTAAGAGGGCAATGATGATTAAAAAGACAAGGATATAAGGACTTAAGGGAGTAAGTTAAGTAAAGGATTTAAGTATTTAAGGTTAAGTTTATAAGTACTTAAGTGGTATTAGGTGAGGAGCATTAATGGTTAAATAGGCTAGGTTGATTGGAAAAGAGATTAAGAACCTAAAACTGAATGAATGTTTTAGGACTTGAGTATGTGGACTACGGAGGAGAGTAAGCAACCGAACAACCGACGGTGTACGGTATGGTTTTCTTATGACCTGCTTGCTAACAGGTGTCCCTCGGCTTGTGTGCTATTTGTTTATGTGTGCCGACTAAACAAGATAAAGCATGTAACCGGAATATTATGTTTGTTGTGTGAATATGATGCACTAACACAACTTACCTTGAGAACTTACTAACTAATGTTTACTAAACAATGGAGTGAGATTAAGGAACACTCCCTAGCATTGTTTTATTAGTAACCAAAAGAGGCTAACTAACAAACATTGACTTTAAGACTTCCACTAACTGGAACTTGGGGGGGAGTGAGAAATCCGGAATCGTTCCGGCACATGTGTTTTAGGGGAGGTCGGTATTCTTATGAGATACTGACTTCCAAATATGACTTGTCTTTGGACTCGTCACCTAGAGTCGACATAAAGACTCGGTCACCTTGATTTCTATTCAAGGTGGGAGGCACTACTGAGGAGGTGTGGTGGGATCTACCTAAATCCCAACAAATTCTAACAAATATTGTTTATGTAAACCAATGGAGCTGATAACTCATTGGTTAGGGTTACGTGACCCGACAGATAAACAATGAATTAAGGAACAACCATTCTAATTAAAGAATGGTTGACTTAATTGAGATAAGAACTGGGATAAGATTTGAGATAAGTTACATCCATTTCTACTTAAAGAATGGTTTGTATTCTAAGACTGAGATAAGGATTAAGATTGAGGTAAGATAAGGATGGACTGAGATTAAGAGGAATAAAACTTAAGGAGTTAAATGATTAACTCACTAATTAAGAGAACGCTTTTAAGTCATTCATTGTGTTTGAACTTAGATTGTTCATATGTGGCTTGTTGTTTATTGCACTTTCTATTATGTTGTGCATCTAATCAACCTCCATGCTATCGACAATTAGTCGTCGTAGCCACGTGAGCTTGGGGGCCATGAGAGGATCGTACCAGCATAGGTGCTGACCCCCTCGGGGGCTACTATTTATATTTTGCAGGTGAATGTCAGAAGGTGACCCTCCTGAGAGTAAGATGGGGTAGATGTGTTATGGGTTTAAGTGTGACCTAGGAGTTTTGCATGTACTCTTATATGGTAATTTGTGTTAGTAAGATGTATAGGATGTAAGGAGTTTGTAAGTGCGTTAAGTAACTGGTTAAGGCTTGTAAGTACTAATGTTCGGTATATTCGGGTCCATCAGACTGTAGCTAGATCTTGGAGATTTCAGTATGCCTAGTTGGTCATGTGGGTGACTAACGGTGGTAACACCAAATATTGTAAGAAATCCGCTGCAAGTTAATATAAGTGAATGGAGGTTTATGAGACAAGTATGGCTTTATGAGTTGGGTGTTACAAAAAGTGGTATCAGAGCGTAGTTACGCTCTGATGACAGGAATTACCGAACTTAGGAGAATACTGAGGTTGAGTTTGAGTTATGGGTTAAGGGTTGAGAGATAGAGTGAGAGGTGCATTAGTTAGGACTTCCCGGTGTTTACCAGATATCTATAGTACCGGACAGTAGTGTGAAGGAGCATAACAGTGGGATAATACCTAGCCTGAGAATTAAGAATACCGGAAAGTCCAGTCTGAAACGGGGACTCTGAACCCCATACAATTAGAGAGGTTACAAACCTAACCGACATGACGGAAACGACTATGGAAACATGAACAAGTTGAATATTGAAATAGGACTATGACGTAGTGCCTAAAGGAGAATCAGTACTTAGTAACCACAAAAAACGTGTAGAAATAAGAGCGAGGATTAAGACATAAGAAAATAACAAGGGGTTCCCTGAGAAAGAGGAACACCCTGATAAGTAACAGTACTGTCAAAACAACAAGGAAACCGCTAAATGGTCAGTTATCCAAAACGAATGAACATCAAAGGAGTCCCGAGGACTACCAATTACATGGAGATTAGGAGGAAGTACCATTACTGACGCACGCAGCTCCGGTAAGAAATCCGCTACAAGTTAATATAAGTGAATGGAGGTTTATGAGACAAGTATGGCTTTATGAGTTGGGGTGTTACAACCATGCCTAACACGAGTTAAAAATACAACTCAACGACCGAAAATAAATAACGAGACATCGATAGTAATAACCATGGATTAAGCACCATAAGTTTGGTGGAACCCGCGAGGAGAAGCTAAACAACTTCAGATAAGAAGAAACACACAAGCAATAAAGATGAGCACGTAACATAAGGGTTACAAGACCCAGAAGGGATCAAGATGGAAATCTGAATAAATAAACTAAATTAAATGAAATTATATATATATATATATATGTATATATATATATATATAGAATTGGGCTTTATAGATGGCCCATTAAAAGAATTAAAGTTGGTAATATTAAGGCAGATCGAAGTGGGCCTAAGCGGTCAAACAAGATAAAATCAGCCAAATTAATTAGGAACTCAGACTCAAAATGGTTCCAACTTAATCGAATTCGGGTAGTAGGTTAAGATCCAAATTATGAATACATAGGGAATCGAATATGTATGAATAATTTGGTATTAAAATTTGGAAATTACCAAAAAATTAATTGATGGGCTAAGGTAATTTGTAAGCAAGGAGAAAATAGCAATAATATGAGAACTTGGAAGTATACAATTGTATACCCCATTGGCTAGCACTAGAATTTATTAGATTACATGTATATAAGCACATGGCAAGAGGTTGTAATGAAAAGAACTCATAATATCAGGAGGATACGAATGTATGTGCTAATATACCATTAAATTTATGGAAACAATCATATGTGGATATACATATAAGTCAAAAGGGTATTGTAATACAAATACGACCTTGGAACTTATAACACATAAGTATACATATATTAGGGATGCAAGAATGAGCGAATGTATATATGTACACATTTAGATGTATATATAGTTGGAAAATTTAAAGGATTAATTCAAGAATTGATTGCAAGATGACTAGAAGCATGGAGGGTAATAATTAAATTGGTTAATTGTTTCTTGCTTGAATTGGATGTGCGAGGTTGAACTTAACCCTGGTCAGGTCAAGTGATACCGAGCACAAATTGGGGTAGAAAGATAGTTCAACACTTACGCTAACCACGTAAGGGTTGGATAACTCTCGAAACCCCCTACAAGGGGACACATAAACTACAAATAGGTGTCAAATTGTATGAATTTGGTTTGGTAAAGTGCGAAGGAAGCGTTGTTGCTAATAACCAAATAGATAATACATGGAAATATATACTACTGAAATCAAACGCGACTAAGCAGAGCTAGTCGGCAAGCTGCTGTTTGATACTATCATAAGATAATGGTGATGGTAAGAAAACTAAACATCCTATGTTAAATGGTTTTATAATAATACAAAAAAAACTTGAAACATGTATAATTCGGTAACCTTGTGACTGAAACTAATTGAGGTCAACCGGCAATGTCAAGGCCATAGGTTGACTGAAAAACAAGGGTTACTTGAAGATGAAGAAAGGTCTAATCTTACTGTGCACATTAAGGTACAAAATAGGTGACAATGTTAGGAGAGTAAACTAGCTAACTACATATAATGATGATCGGTAACATAAACTAAACAGGATGTCGTAACCCCGACATGTTTGTAACATTGAAGAAAACTAAGCTCTAAATCGTTAATACAGAGCATACGTGAAAATAAGCCTAAAGGTCAGCCAGAAAGAACAATACAGACGCCTAAAAGCGCACTAAAACCATGAACATCCGACCTCCAGAGGAAAGGGATAGACAAGTTACGGCCCACTGAGATCGTGTGAAATACCCCTAACCTCAAAAACATAATTAAATGATCTAGTAATGATCTAAGATGGTTAATAAACATCTAAATACCATTGAGGAACAATCTAAAGATCTCAACAAGGCAAAACATGACTTAAGATCGGTAAAGCCAAAAATGTGCTTTAAGACACCATAGAGATTGTATGACCTCAAATAGGATCCAAAGTGGATTCCTAAGTATTACAATGAAGTAATGAACATTATAAAACCATTCTCAAAGGAAACCATGCTCTAAAACATGTTCTAACACAAAATGTGCTTTAAAATTCCTTAAAGCACGTTTTTGAGAAAATTAACTTTCTGAGTGGGTTTTGAGTGGTGTTAGGCATTGGATTAGACCTTGTTATACTAATGTACTATAATGTACCACATTAGAAGGTCTAAATCCAAGATTTCAAAAAATCAGAAATATGGCACTCATTTGTGAATAGTAATCCAAATAGTGCATTTTTAAGCAAAATTGACTAAGTATAGTCAATGGTCAATGAATGACTCATCTATATCCATATGAGGTCGGCAGCATGGAGCAAGGATGATAGCACATTAAGCTTTAATACAAATATCTAGCCAATTTGGTGAATCACCATTTACTATTCCATTTCTTACTTTTCATTCATTAAAACTCATTTTCTTTCTTTGTCTTTCCTCTTGTCCCATTCCAGCCAAGCCATCATCAATTCCAAACCCTATCAAGCTGTGTTCTTGAGTGTTCAAGGCAAATCAATCCCATTTGCACCTAAGGTAATGATTTAAGGCTTATTTTAGCTCTTTTTCTTCATCTCTTCATTACCTACACTTGGAGCTCATGATCTATCACTTTCCATGGCTCATTCTCAGCATTTTAAACCTTGAACAACAATCATTCTTGGCTGAAGCAAGTTTTGGGACCAAGGTTTCCAAAATTTACATTATAAGCTAAAAACATACCTTAAGCATTTTTATTCTCCATCCGGTTTTCTTCTTCTGATTTCTATGGGTTTATTCACTCATAATCTTCATATTTACATGTTAATTCAGTTGTTAACCATTTGGAGCAAGGGTGGCCGAAAATTAAAGGAAATATCATTCTTTAAGGCATTTTGCCAAGGTAAAACCTATTACCATAGCAGTTTGTTGTTGTCTAGCTATTCCTTATGTTTATATGGTGAATTTAACACCATGTGGTGTGTTTAATTCAGGCCTAAACCCTTTGGAGACTACCTTGCATGTTTAAGGTATTTTTGCCTTAAATCTTACATTAATTGGTATTTATGGTTAAGCTCATGCTTGGGTATAACCATATCTTATTTTGGTGTATTAAACATGTGTGAGTGCTGTGGTGATTTTTCCTCCAAGCTGCCGAATGGGTATAAGGGCTTTAAGTACATAAATCAAGGTATAAACACCTTAAACTTATGATTTTATGATTTTTAAGCATATATATTATATGTGCCGAGAGTGGAATTGTTAATATGGGTGATTTTAACCTAAGAGTGGAAAAAAGATGACAATGATAAATTAAGCTAGTCATTTTAGTGATTTAATTAACATAATGGTCAAATTATGACATTATGTGGAAAAATAATTAAGCTACAGCAAGGCCGAGAGCTTTATCATATTTTGAGCTATTTATGTGTAATTTTATGTTATAAAGCAAAGTTGTACTAAGGCCATGTCATTAGGCCATTTTATTTAAGTTTAAAAGCTTAATTAATTTATTTTATGCACTTACTATTAAGTGACGGGTCAAAGCCGTAATTAATCAAACATTAGAGGGCTATAGGTCAATATAGCCAAAATTGGGATTTAAATTGTATTTAAATAAAAATTATTAGATTTTATAAAGTTTTGGGGTGAAATTACAAATATTGAAAAGTTTGGGGTAATCTATGTAATTACCGAGAAAGTGGGGTCAAAATGATGTTTGGAAGTCAAACATTGACCAAGCAGGAGGCTTTGACCAGATTTGATGATTTATTAATTTAATTATCAAATTATACTAAGTTATGTATTAAAATGTAAAAATTACATAACATATGGGTATATATGATATTACCAAAAGTTTGGGGTATAAAATGATTTTTTATACACCTATGGGTCATTAGGAATTTTTAGGAATTTATTTGGTTAAATTTGGAGTTAATATGGATTATATAAGTATAATATATGATATTCTATATCATTGTTACATATGGGTAACATTTGTGGTAGAAACCATAAATATGGAAAGTATAAGGTTAGGAATGATATTTATAACTTTTGGTAAAGTTGGTAATTTTTGGAGTTATATATAAGGTTTTATTACGATATATGTATAATATATAGTTTTAATGACATTAGAAACTATATGCTTTAAAATGGGGTTATTTAGTGAATATGGAAAGTTGGAGGGTTGGAAATTAATTTGAAACAGGCGTAGGGTCTGTTCGGCAATTATAACACATTATAACCATAGGTTATAATTATATTAAGGTTTAAGGATTATAATATAAGGTATATATTATAAGTGTGACAATGGAATATAATTTGGAGTTGATTTGTAAATTATAGAAGTATGGTGGAATTATAATAAAACCGAGAATGCTATAGGCTGTTTGGTATTTTATAACAATTTATAACTATAGGTTATAATTGTTTTAATGACATAAATGTCATAATATATGTTATATAACTATAATATAACATTATATAAATTATGTGGTGGATTTTGTAAATAATAGAGTACAAGGGTGTTGTTCGGAAATAATGGGATTTTAGAATAAAAATTTATAATATGGTTTTCAATGTTATAAAGGTTATAACATTTATAATGTAAGAAAAATTCATTAAAAGAGAATGAATATATTATAAAGATTTACCATATAATAATGGTCCCATAATACATGTATATAAATAAATATATGTTATTGAAATACCCCATAAATTAATTTAAATTAATTTAGGGGATTTCTTTTAGTAAACCCTAAATGATACTATTAAATATTAATTTATTATATGATATTATGAATTTAATAGTGAGATTTATGAGTCAATAATATTGGGAAAATTTCAAGACACTCCAAAATATTATAAAGATTTTAGAAATATTTTGAACATTGATCTAAGGCTTAAAAGTCAAAATAAAATCATAGAAATCTTAAAGCTTCAAAAGCCTTGCTAGGATTGACTTTTTGAGAATGGTCAAATCAGGCCATGAAAAGTATACCAATAAAAAGGTTATGGAAAACCAAGAAGATTGATAAAAAGAACGTTAAAACGGATCATCCTAGCCAAAGTTATGATAAATTGAAGTTTAGAGCCAAAATTTTGGAGGTTGCTGATGTGTCCAGGGCTAGCTGACTCAGCCGCGCGCCTCGGGACACGTGTCGCGCCCAGTCAGCACCAAGTTACTTAATCGTTGAATTTCCTTCGGTTTTGGCATGTCAGGGGTCGATCTTTAGACACCTATATCTTTTTCTCTACTCCACCATTTGGTATGCCGTTTGTTTCATTCGATTCTCCTATCTTTCCTCTTTCCAACCATTACTCACACACTATCTAACTCCTTCTACAATGACGGAAAGTTGATCCAAAGTTGCCTCCTTGCGAGTTCGTAACCCAGAATTCCAGTTTTTCCTGAAATCGGGTAAACTTCGTCTCGCCATAACTTCTTCTTTCTCATCCAAATTTCGTGTTCTTCAGCTTGTTTTGAAGATCTCTAATCCCTCTATAACTTTCATGTTATGGCCAAGGCTGATTCGCACTGGTTTGGGAGATAAATCTGTCTAAAGTTGCCTACTCGATCACGGTGGTAATTCTGCCCAGTTCATCCCGAAACCAACTAGGTAAACACAGATCTTGTGAGATCTGTAACTTTCTCCCTAGTTCATCAAATTCAATGATTCTTACTAACATCTAGAGTTACATGTCTAGTTTGGATTGTGATAGGTTCCATGAATCAAATCCTCTCAGTTGGTGCGAGTTGATTCGAGAAGAGGCATACCGAACCGCACATAAAATAACGATTTCCAGAATTCCGATTTGATTCTCCCCGTTAATGCAATTCCGGTGAGTTTCTGATCAAATTGCTCCGTTGTTGCCAATCGTAACTTCATTACCGGTCAAACCCACATGCCAATTTAGTCTATTACATTACAATAGGAGAATTTGTGAATTCAAATCGAAACCGAATATGAACCCTAACTTCGAACCCAGATTCGAATCTATTCAATTCTGCATGATAATTGGGGAAATTGGTACCATTAGAACCGGAATTTATTTCGAATCGATAGGAACAAGAATCATCGAATTTCGTTCTGTGGATTGTGAGATATCGTCGATTAGTACTCGGTGCGAATTGGGGATTCTGATGAACTCGCGAGTTCTGGGCCGTCCGATCTCGTTAATAAAATGGACGGCCGAGATTAGATCGTGGGGGTTTAAGTTGTAATAAGTTAATATTTTCCAGAATAAAGTCCTAACTTGCTAGATTTATTTAATGGCCTTCCCGAATGTATTTTGACTTGAAATTTTAACCATAGATTCCTTATAAAATCTAGTTTATTTTGATGTAAATTAATATGGGTTTTGAGTTTTTAAACATAAGTTATGATTTTTGCAAGTTACGAGTATTATGGAATTATTTGGGTAATTTAAAAAGATATTTTTATGAAATAAAAATTTATAATATGTCTAAAATGTTATAGTTATTATATATTAAATTTGGGAATTTTTGGACAAGGGTAAATGGGTTTAAAAATTATGTTTATGGAATTTTCATAAGAATAACTTATAATATATGGTTTTTAATGTAACAAAATTAAAGTATGGTTTGTTAATAAGCTTTTTAGGTTGGGGAAAATAATTAAACCTAAATTAACATTTTACCAGTGTTTATAAATATTTTGGGTATTATCTTTTAGGTGAAGTAAAAGTTGTTTACACATATAATATACTTATGAGAAAATAAAATAGGAACTTATGTTAAATCAAGGTATTAAACTAAACTACATATTATTATTATGGAGGTTAATATGCTTAATTAAACTAGGGCAAACACTTTATTTATAAACCATATATCAGTTGTGGATATGTCTAAAAGATATTAATATAATTAAATACAATAAGAATTTCTTAAAGAATGTTTTGGATAAATCCTAAGGAAAATATTAGTGTATATATAAATACATTAGAAGTAAATAAAAGAGTAACACCTTATGGGAAACATTAAGAGGGAAAATTGGGATAAACCTATTCATACGTGACAATTAAAAATATTAAATGTTAATGTGACATCTAGGTGGACTATTAGGGGGAAGTACATATCCTAAACCTTAAATAGGTGTAAAGTAAGTTAGCCAAGCGTAACCAAAGGGTTTAATTAAACTAAACCTATAATCAGGAGTGGGTAAATGGAATAAGTTAAGTATGCATTAAAGATTTAATTACGAGATCTAGCCAGATCCTTAGGAGGAGTAACTGTAAAACAAAACTATAGACTAATAAGGGAAGATGGGTAGCATTATAGTGCCTTAACTAATCAATGCTTGGAATACTTTAATTATAGGTGATTAGTGGAAGTAGTTCGCATTTTCAAGTTTGGTTACTGCTTCTACATATACCAGGTACGATTTCTCGTACTCAGATGCTTTTGGTAGAATTTATGGAATGTTTGAGAAACGCTAAATGAGTTGAATGAATTTCAAAGGAAATTGTTTGTGTGACTAACTCAGCTTTGTGACTAACTGAGCCTTGGATGTACAACTCACATGATCTTTGGTTCCTCTATCTGGTTGCTCATTAGATATTGACTGTTGAGGGTTTACGCCTCTGCACTCTGTAGGACTGAGTGTTTTGGTATTGCACTTGTACAGTTAATAATCTAGTGGGAATATGGGAAATGTCAATCTTGGTATTGGGTATGGATTATTTCTAAAAGTGGTGCACTCACTTTTCACCGATGACTGAGAACGGGTCGGTGGCAGCGGAGGTCTGCTATACCTCGTCCATATGGACAACTGACAGCGGAGGTCTGTTTACCTCGTCCTTGTGACAACTGACTGGCGGTGGGGGCCATCTCTCCCAATTGGTTTTCCACTCTTGAGTTATGGGTCTTGGATCTCTTCTTCCATTCCTAGTCCTTGTGACTACTTGGGTCTTTCTATCCTAATTAATGAAAATCTAACAAGCAATGGATGTCACTAACTTATGTGGTTTCTTTTAGTTGACTACTTTACTTACTTGTTATTTATCCTTATCCTTGACTTGTTACCTTTGACTTGGTGTTTGGGTGCCTTGTTCTTCTGCTTTTGTTTAAGCGTTTGGCTTCATTATTGTTTATTTTAAGAGTTATTTTTAACTTTGTTTTGGAGAGTTGTACCAGTTCCATTCCAGGGAACTGACTCACCCCTCCCGGGGTGGGCTGCTTGGTTTCATCTTGCAGGTACGAATTGTTATACAGGTGGCCACGAAGAGTATGAGTGATGGGATGGGAATTAGGATTTGGAGCTTGTATTTTTTATCGTTATTTGTTATGTTTTCTCGAGTTCAGACCGTAGCATTTAAATCATAGTTGTAATTGGTGAGGTTTGGTGCCGGGTGTTTGGAACCCGATGATCTGTAATCGCCTTAGTATTTTATTTCCGCTGCATTTATTAAGTAGGGGCGTTACAGAAAGTGGTATCAGAGCGTAGTTACGCTCTGAGCCCGAGAAAACAAGCCGAGTGAAATACTTAGAATATAGGTGCCCTTAAAACTGGGGAAGTGGGGTAGAATTGGGAAGTGAGGATTCCAGAAAGGCACGTTACCCTTACCCCATACTTACTTACATTACTACTCATGAACACTCTAACTACATACCGTCCCTGGGTAGTTATGAAACACTTCGCACGTTACTACATAGATATCTAGATTTAACATACAACTTCTGAACAACAAACACCATCCTTAGCAGCTAAATGTCTCAAAGAGGAGGACGCGGAGGAAGAGGAGGACGAGGAGCGGGACCCCCAGGTGGTTACGGACCGACTGTTACCCCTGAGGTCATAGCTCAGATTGTGACCGCTGCATTAGCTCAGCAGCAGGCTCAGATCCCTCAACCACCGCCACCACCACCCAACGGTCCACGAGAGTTTAACTGGTTGAAAGCGGTCAACGATCTTCGTCCCCCAGTCTACGAAGGCCAGCCAGTACCGAAAGCTCTGGAGAAATACATCGCTGAGATTCAAAAGGCTTTTACCTCTCTACATGTTCCAGCAGATCGCCAAGTGGACATAGCGGCCTACTTTCTCCAAGGGCCAGCTCATCGATGGTGGCAGACAGCCAGAGCCGAGCTGACCGCCCAAGCGAACTTTGATTTCCAAGCTTTTCTGGTGGCCCTGAGAGCTAAGTTCTACCCATCCTACCTACAGAAGAGGATGAGAAGTGAATTTGAGCAGCTGAAGCAAGGGACTTCTTCTGTTGCTGAGTACTATGACAAGTTTGTGGAGTTGCTTGCTGTCATTGGAGAGGGAGCTTACGCTCCGAGGTACCTGGTGGATAAATTTCATACTGGCTTGAACTTCAGGATCATGACCATGATCGGTTCCACCAGGGGAAAGACTTTACAGGTATGGAATATGACTTTGGAATTTCTGGTTCGATAAGATTTTCCCACTAACACATATTGTAACGACAGGAACTAGCTGATGATGCAAACGACTGCGAAACCACCATTGCCTATCAGGATTCTGTGCTAGGCAAGAGGAAGGGAGATGCTGGAGGAGGTAGTGGAGGAAACTCTTCCCAGAACTATGAAGGAAGGGCAAGTTCTACAAGGGGAAGAATGAAAAGGCCATAGTCCCTCACATACCGATGCTGAGCCAATCCGCTCCCAGCCACCTAGTGGTAAGATAAATCAGAATCTACAATGTGGTTACATATTGCTATCACGTTACTGACCTTGAATTGGAACAGGAAACCAACCCGTAAGAAGATACTTCTGCAGGAAGTGTGAGAGGGACCATCCAGGAAAGGAGTGTGACGGAACTCTGGTGACGTGTCACCACTGTGGCAGGAAGGGGCATAGATCCTTTGAGTGCTTCTCGAACCCGGATTCCAGGAACTACAAGCCACGCACCGGGTCAGCGACTAAAGCCCCAGCTACTAATACAAATGGAGGAGGAGGTAGAGGTGGCACCGGAGGTGCTGGACCATCTACCCATCGCCCTGCCCAGAACTACCCTCAGAGGCCAGGCAAAGCACCAGCTCTCAACCTGGTGGACCGTGTCGAATCAGCGAGTGATGACCCGAGTTCACCTGGTGAGGACTACTTTCCTACTGAAGAAGCTTAGACCTTCGTTTTGCTTCATTTCTTCAAGTAATTTTTCCTCTGCATTGTAAAGGGATGAACTATAAATCCCTCTTTCTTTTACATCTTTGTGCTAAGACCAGTTTGAACCTTGACTTGTTTACTTAATGGCAATTGTTGTTTTCGTTCAGCTTTCGATATTTGCTTTCCTGTATTGCCTATTTCCACACCCACCATTCCCTTTGAAGCCAAACCACACCCACCAGAGAAGTGTGAGATATTGAGACCTGGGATGGTCTTATTACGAGAATTTTTGACCCCAGCTGACCAATATGCATTGATCCTCAAGATCAGAGAATTAGGTGTGAAAGGAAACTTTTACACCCCTACCTTCAAGAACGGTGCAACCATGAAGGTGAAGATCATGTGCCTAGGTAAGAAGTGGGACCACACCACTAGAAGCTATGAAGAGGTGGAGGTGCCACCAATTCCAGGAGAGTTGCAGACCATCATTGGAGCTGCAGTTAAAGCAGCCCAGGAATTGGAGGATGAGCCCGTCCCAGACCTAACCTCAGACGTGTGCATCATCAACTTCTATGGGAAAGAAGGTAAGCTAGGAATGCATCAGGATAGGGACGAGTCTCTAGAGTCCATCACCAGAGGAGTTCCAGTGGTGTCCATATCACTTGGAGACGACGCGGAATTCCTATTTGGAGATCAGAAGAGAATGGATCTTGCTACAAAGATCCTCCTGAAGTCGGGTGATGTGCTGATATTCGGGGGAGCAGCCAGACTTATCTACCATGGGGTGAAGAGAATTAAGCCCCACACAGCCCCCACATCCATCATCAACCAGACCCACATGAAACCTGGCCGTTTAAACCTGACCTTTAGACAGATCTAGCCTTGTAATTTATGCAATTTCAGCATTGTAATCATTAAAATGCTCATGAAGACCTTAATAAGAATGGAAATCTTATGAGTTTGTTTCGTCGTTGTAGGGGTTGGGAACTCAGAGATCAGGTTGACTGTGTTGAACCAGGCTCAAGCGAAGAGCAATGGGATGGTCATCACAGGTATAACTACTAGCCTGATTTATTACCTTGGAAGTATGCCTGAGAATCTTAGAATTTACTCTGTGGTTTCAGGCACGTTCTTAATTAATGAGGTGGAAGCCACTGTTCTGTTTGATTCTGGAGCCTCTCATTCATTCATATCCCAGGCATTCCATGCTAAGATAGATGCCCCTACAGAGGATATCCATGACTGCTCAGTTTTATTGCCATCCAGAGAGTTAATCAAGTGCAGTAAGCAATGTAAGGACTTGAACATACACATCAAGGGAGCAGATTTCCTCTTTGATGCCATTGTCTTCCCTGGCATGGGGTTCGACATAATTGTGGGCATGGACACACTACAGCGATACAGAGGTAGGCTACACTGTGCAGAGCATCGTCTCCTCTTGAAGTCAGCTACAAGGATCACAGTATCATACCGAATGCAGCCCAAGCAGCCGACTGTGAAGGTTGTATCGGCATTATCCCTGATGAAGGAGGTGTCCAAGGGAGCGACCGCCTACTACTGTTATGCCCAGGATCTGAGGACAGATCCAAAGTTCAAGAGTGACGTACCTGTTGTCGGAGTACCCCGACGTTTTTCCGGAGGAGTTACCTGGACTACCACCATTGAGGGAGGTTGAGTTCAACATCGACCTCATACCTGGTACAGGACCGATTGCCAAAGCACCCTACCGGATGGGCCCTGCGGAGATGGTGGAATTGAAGAAACACAGGAGTTACTAGATAAGGGTTTCATCCGACCCAGTGTCTCACCTTGGGGTGCTCCTGTGCTGTTCGTCAAGAAGAAGGACGGAAGCATGAGATTATGTATTGACTACAGGGAGTTGAATAATGTCACGATCAAGAACAAGTACCCACTGCCCAGGATCGATGACTATTTGACCAGCTGAAGGGAGCAAGGGTTTCTCCAAGATTGATCTGCGTTCCGGATATCATCAGATAGCAGTAGCTGAATCAGATATAGAGAAGACAGCGTTCCGAACCAGATACGGCCACTACGAGTTCACAGTGATGCCGTTTGGACTGACTAACGCACCAGGAGATTCATGGATCTGATGCAGAGGTCTTCCAAGCCCAGCTAGACAAGTCAGTGGTCGTATTCATAGACGATATTTGATCTTCTCCAAGAGTAGGGAGGAACATGAGCAGCATTTGAGAACAGTCTTGGAGACTCTGAGAGAGAGGCAACTCTATGCCAAGTTCAGCAAGTGTGAATTCTGGCTGGACAAGGTATCATTTCTTGGTCATGTGATCTCAGCTGAGGGAGTTTCAGTGGACCCAGCTAAAATTGAGGCGGTGAAGAGCTGGCACAGACCTCGCTCAGTGACTGAGATTCGGAGCTTCCTTGGGTTGGCTGGCTATTATAGACGCTTTGTGAAGGATTTCTCCAGGCTAGCCAAGCCCTTAACCTCTCTGATGAAGAAGGATAGCCCGTTTGTATGGACAGAGGCATGTGAGGTCTCCTTTCAGGCACTGAAGGATGCTCTGACCACAGCTCCAGTATTGGTGATCCCCGAGGGAAATGAGGGATTCGAGGTTTACTGTGATGCTTCAGGCAAGGGGATCGGTGGAGTATTGATGCAAAATGGCAGAGTCGTGGCTTACGCTTCTCGACAGCTGAAGAAGCACGAAGAAAATTATCCCACACATGACCTTGAGCTCCTCGCCATAGTTTTTGCCTTGAAGATCTGGCGACACTACCTGTATGGAGCCACGGTCCGAATTATGACAGATCATAAGAGTTTGAAATACATCTGGACCCAGAAGGAGCTGAACTTGAGACAGCGACGGTGGATCGAGCTACTAGCTGATTATGATATCGACCTCCAGTACACTGAGGGTAAAGGTAATGTCGTGGCAGACGCTCTGAGCAGAAGAGCACATTCACTTCTTGCTCTCATAGAGACGACCACGATAGCTGAGGAGGTATATGCAGCTCAGGACAGTGATGTGTATCTACAGGGTATCAGGCAGAAATTAGCAGATGGGTTGACTGATGGTCTGAAGTATGACTACGAGCTAGACAGCGAGGGACACCTTCGAGTCAGAGGCAGACTCTGCGTTCCTCAGGATGCGACAGAACTTCAGACCAGGATTCTCTCTGAAGCTCATTCCTCTACATTGTCAGTACATCCTGGAGCCACCAAGATGTACAAGGATTTAAAGAAGTTATTCTGGTGGAGCGGGATGAAGAGGGATGTAGCAGACTTCGTCTCGCGATGTCTCACCTGTCAGAAGGTGAAGTTCGAGCATCGGCGACCAGGAGGCCAGATTCAGTCATTACCGGTACCGTGCTGGAAGTTTGACGATATTAGTATGGATTTTGTGGTCGGTCTCCCTCCAGCAGAGGTGGATTGAACACAATTTGGGTGATAGTCGATAGGTTAACTAAGACAGCTAAGTTCATACCTATCAAGGACACATGGAAGGTGCCCAAACTAGCTGAGGTGTTCACCACAGAGCACATCCGGTACCATGGGGTACCGAAGACGATCGTCTCCGATCGTGATGCACGTTTCCTTAGTAGATTTTGGCGTCAGGTGCAGGAGGCATTTGGTACTCAGCTGCGACTTAGCACAGCCTTCCACCCTCAAACAGATGGGCAGACCGAGAGGACGATTCAGACACTGGAAGATATGTTGAGAGCGGTCGCCTTAGACTATCAGGGGAGTTGGGTAGAGCGTCTACACTTGGTAGAGTTCTCCTACAACAACTCCTATCACTCGTCTATCGGCATGGCCCATTTCAGGCTCTGTATGGCAGACCGTGCCGGACACCTTTATCATGGAGTGACCCTGCTGAGACAGTTTTGATTGGTCCGAGTATATTCAGAGACTGCAGGATGACATCAGAGTTATTCAGCAGCACATGAGGGCGGCAGTCTAGGCAGAAATCTTACGGGGATCAGCGTACCAGAGAGCTTGAATTTCAGATCAGTGATATGGTTTTCCTACGAGTGTCTCCGATGAGAGGTATCTTCAGATTTGGGATGAGAGGAAAGCTAAGCCCTAAGTATGTTGGTCCGTACAGGATTACGGAGCGTGTGGGCCCAGCAGCGTATCGACTAGACCTACCAGCGGAGTTGGGGAAGGTACATGACGTGTTTCATGTATCTCAGCTGAAGAAGTATGTACCTGACCCTTCTCACGTGCTACAGCCAGAGAGATTAGAGATTGAACCTACATTGAGATATGAGGAGACCCCCATTCAGATCCTGGACACGAAGGTCCGAGAAACGAGAGGCAGATCAGTCAAGCTAGTGAAGGTTCTTTGGGAGCATCATGGGGTTGAAGAAGCTACTTGGGAGACGGAGGACTCTATGAGAGTGAAGTACCCACACCTATTCCCATGATATTTTTTTTACTGGTTCTTGTTCATAGCGGTACGAGGGCGTACCTTGGCTCTTTTCGGGGGGGGGGGGGGGGGGGGTGGGGGGGGGGGAGGGGGGTGGGGGGGGGTAGTGTACTCTTTCTTCGTCACCTCATCCAGATTATGCCCTGTTTGTTTTGTTAATAGAATGATGGAGAGGTGTATGCATGTATTTGATTTATACATTGTGTGATTCTTGATTTCTACTATGAAAAATCTTGGTTTTGGTCTGACGATGAGTAATCTTGCGTGGAATTTGGAAATGGAAATGAGTGGAAATAGATTGTGGGAGAAATCACAATTGGTATGGAATTTTGGTTGGAATTGTTATTGGATGAACATTTTGGTAATTCTTGACAGCACACCTGGTGTGGTGTGAGTAGCTATTAGTTGGTGTTAAACTTCGGGACGAAGTTCCTTTTAAGGGGGGTAGACTGAAATACCCCATAAATTAATTTAAATTAATTTAGGGGATTTCTTTTAGTAAACCCTAAATGATACTATTAAATATTAATTTATTATATGGTATTATGAATTTAATAGTGAGATTTATGAGTCAATAAATATTGGGAAAATTTCAAGACACTCCAAATATATTATAAAGATTTTAGAAATATTTGAATTGATTTAAGGCTTAAAAGTCAAAATAAAATCATAGAAACCTTAAAGCTTCAAAAGCCTTGCTAGGATTGACTTTTTGAGAATGGTCAAATCAGGCCATGAAAAGTATACCAATAAAAAGGTTATGGAAAACCAAGAAGATTGATAAAAAGAACGTTAAAAACGGATCATCCTAGCCAAAGTTATGATAATTGAAGTTTAGAGCCAAAATTTTGGAGGTTGCTGACGTGTCCAGGGCTAGCTGACTCAGCCGCGCGCCTCGGGACACGTGTCGCACCCAGTCAGCACCAAGTTAACTTAATCGGTTGAATTTCCTTCGGTTTTGGCATGTCAGGGGTCGATCTTTAGACACCTATATCTTTTTCTCTACTCCACCATTTGGTATGCCGTTTGTTTCATTCGATTCTCCTATCTTTCCTCTTTCCAACCATTACTCACACATTAACTAACTCCTTCTACAATGATCGGAAAGTTCATCCAAAGTTGCCTCCTTGCGAGTTCGTAACCCAGAATTCCAGTTTTTCCTGAAATCGGGTAAACTTCGTCTCGCCATAACTTCTTCGTTTCTCATCCAAATTTCGTGTTCTTCAGCTTGTTTTGAAGATCTCTAATCCCTCTATAACTTTCATGTTAATGTCCAAGGCTGATTCACACTGGTTTGGGAGATAAATCTGTCTAAAGTTGCCTACTCGATCACGGTGGTAATTCTGCCCAGTTCATCCCGAAACCAACTAGGTAAACACAGATCTTGTGAGATCTGTAACTTTCTCCCTAGTTCATCAAATTCAATTATTCTTCCACTAACATCTAGAGTTACTTGTCTAGTTTGGATTGTGATAGGTTCCATGAATCAAATCCCTCTCAGTTGGCGCGAGTTGATTCGAGAAGAGGCATACCCGAACCGCACATAAAATAACGAGTTCCAGAACTTCCGATTTTGATTCTCCCCGTTAATGCAATTCCGTTGAGTTTCTGATCAAATTGCTCCATTGTTGCCAATCGTAACTTCATTACCGGTCAAACCCACATGCCAATTTAGTCTATTACAGATTACAATAGGAGAATTTGTTGAATTCAAATCGAAACCGGAATATGAACCCTAACTTCGAACCCAGATTCGAATCTATTCAATTCTGCATGATAATTGGGGAAATTGGTACCATTAGAACCGGAATTTAATTTCAAATCGATAGGAACAGAATCGTCGAATTTCGTTCTGTGGATTGTGAGATATCGTCGGTTTAGTACTCGGGTGAGAATTGGGGATTTCTGAAGAACTCGCGAGTTCTGGGCCGTCTGATCTCGGTTAGTAAAAATGGACGGCCGAGATTAGATCGTGGGGGTTTAAGTTGTAATAAGTTAATATGTTTTCCAGAATAAAGTCCTAACTTGCTAGATTTATTTAATGACCTTCCCGAATGTATTTGACTTGAAATTTTAATCTTAGATTCCTTATAAAATCTAGTTTATTTTGATGTAAATTAATATGGGTTTTGAGTTTTTAAACATAAGTTATGATTTTTGCAAGTTACGAGTATTATGGAATTATTTGGGTAATTTAAAAAGATATTTTTATGAAATAAAATTTTCATAATATGTCTAAAATGTTATAGTTATTATATATTAAATTTGGGAATTTTTGGTCAAGGGTAAATGGGTTTAAAAATTATGTTTATGGAATTTTCATAAGAATAACTTATAATATATGGTTTTTAATGAAACAAAAATTAAAGTATGGTTTGTTAATATGCTTTTTAGGTTGAGGAAAATAATTAAACCTAAATTAACATTTTATACCAGTGTGTTTATAAATATTTTGGGTATTATCTTTTAAGTGAAGTAAAAGTTGTTTACA
Source organism: Limonium bicolor (assembly GCA_023374045.1). Taxonomy (NCBI): domain Eukaryota; kingdom Viridiplantae; phylum Streptophyta; class Magnoliopsida; order Caryophyllales; family Plumbaginaceae; genus Limonium; species Limonium bicolor. The sequence continues at coordinate 4,209 of JAIOTZ010001593.1, read as the reverse complement.
TATATATATATATACTTATATGTGAGAAAAATAAAATAGGAACTTATGTTAAATCAAGGTATTAAACTAAAACATATTATTATAGGTTAATACGCTTAATTAAAACTAGGGCAAACACTTTATTTTATAAACCATATATCAGTTGTGGATATGTCCAAAAGATATTAAATATAATTAAATACAATAAGAATTTCTTAAAGAATGTTTTGGATAAATCCTAAGAAAAATATTAGTGTATATATAAATACATTAGAAGTAAATAAAAGAAGTAACACACCTTATGGGAAACATATTAAGAGGGAAAATTGGGATAAACCTAATTCATACGTGACAATTAAAAATATTAAATGTTAATGTGACATCTAGGTGGACTATTAGGGGGAAGTACATATCCTAAACCTTAAATAGGTGTCAAAGTAAGTTAGCCAAGCGTAACCAAAGGGTTTAATTAAACTAAACCTATAATCAGGAGTAGGTAAATGGAATAAGTTAAGTATACATTAAAGATTTAATTACGAGATCTAGCCAGATCCTTAGGAGAGAGTAACTGTAAAACAAACTATAGACTAATAAGAATGGAAGATGGGTAGCATTATAGTGCCTTAACTAATCAATGCTTGGAATACTTTAATTATAGGTGATTAGTGGAAGTAGTTCACATTTTCAAGTTTGGTTACTGCTTCTACATATACCAGGTACGATTTCTCGTACTCAGATACTTTTGTAACGGACTTTATGGAGTGTTTTGGAAAACGCTAACTGAGCTGGAATGAATTTCAAAAGGAAACTGTTTGTGTGGCTAACTCAGCTTGATGTGACTAACTGAGCCTTGGATGTACAACTCACATGATCTTTGGTTCCTCTTATCTGGTTGCCTCATTAGATATTGACTGTTGAGGGTTTACGCCTCTGCACTCTGTAGGACTGAGTGTTTTGGTATTGCTCTTGTACAGCTAATAATCTAGTGGGAATATGGGAAATTTCAATCTTGGTATTGGGTATGGATTATTTCTAATAAGTGGTGCACTCACTTTTCACCGATGACTGAGAACGGGTCGGTGGCAGCGGAGGTCTGCTATACCTCGTACATATGGACAACTGACAGCGGAGGTCTGTTTACCTCGTCCTTGTGACAACTGACTGGCGGTGGGGGCCATCTCTCCCAATTGGGTTTATTCCACTCTTGAGTTATGGGTCTTGGATCTCTTCTTCCATTCCTAGTCCTTGTGACTACTTGGGTCTTTCTACTCCTAATTGGAACTGAATCTAACACGAGCAATGGATGATCACTAACTTATGATGTGGTTTCTTTTAATTGACTAACTTTACTTACTTGTTATTTATCCTTATCTTGACTTGTTACCTTTGACTTGGTGATTTGGAAGTGCCTTGTTCTTCTGGTTTTGTTTTAAGCGTTTGGCTTCAAGTTATTGTTTATTTTAAGAGTTATGTATTTTAACTTTTGTTTTGGAGAGTTGTACCAGTTCCATTCCAGGGAACTGACTCACCCCTCCCGGGGTGGGCTGCTTGGTTTCATCTTGCAGGTATGGATTGTTATACAGGTGGCCACGAAGAGTATGAGTGATTGGGATGGGAATTAGGATTTGTGGAGCGTTGGCATATTTTTCTATCGTTAGGTTTGTGTTATGTTTTCTCGAGTTCAGACCATAGCATTTATAATCTTATAGGTTGTAATTGGTGAGGTTTGTTGTCGGGTGTTTGGAGCCCGATGATTTGTAATCGCCTTAGTATTTTATTTTCCGCTGCACTTTCATTAAGTAGGGGCGTTACAGTTATGGTGTGGAAAAATATAATATGGTTCAATAACCATATATTATCATAATTAAAATGATATAAGATAAAGAGAAAAGAATTACAAACATTAGATATGAAAATTCTAATGTTAGGAGTGTACATGAAATAATAAGGATTTATATAATCCAAGGTATTTTTACATATGAATTATACTACATTAAACTTGGAAAAACTAACCTGAGGGAAATGAATACTAAGGTGAAATGTATAATATATGATTAAGAATTATACATGCAATATAGAAACATACTATATAATATACAAGAGTATATTGAATTACATGCGATAACAAAGTTTAACTTTAAGCATATTAAAATACGAGACGAGACTACGCATGTAATATAACGTTTTTCCAAATCCCGAGTTGAACCGAAAACCCGACAAACGTCGTTAGTTATTGTAACACCCCATCCAACATTAACACACTTAACAACAAACTGCAACGGAAAACATACTTCATCACATTACTTAACTCGTTGGTGTTACACACCGTTAACCACCCACATGGCTAACAAGGCTATTACATATACATTGTACCGGTCTGATGGACTAGATTCCCGAGCGACTACACATTACTGTCCCTTTCCATTAACAACAACAACAACATACACCTTTCGACTGTACCGAGTATTCACAAACTAATGCCGATAACAATTTCGGTCTTACTACACCTACTGTACATATATAACTTAAAAGATTACCCATGTACATACGACTACCCCGTCCTACTCTCGAACGGCTTCCAGCTCCTTGTACCTGAAAATAGGAAAAAAAGAGAAAAGGGTGGCCCCCAGGGGCTCAGCACCTTTGCTGGTATGGTAATCCCGCAGCCCGCATGCTACCGGGCCACGCACAACTAATTGTCGTCTTAGCATGCGGTTGATTATATTTGAATCATGCATGTAAGCAATAAACACACAACACATAATATTCCATCACAATGGGCTCAACAAACAGATAACACATCTACACTTAACAATTTACTCCTTGTTTTTCATTAACCTTGGAGTGTTTCTCCTCTAATGGAGTTACTTCTTTAATAGACGATACTTACCCATTAAACGGGTTATCCTTAAACGTCTCTTTTATAAACTGGGATTCATATCCATGATCCACATACTCCACATAACAACACTTTTCACGTTTCAACGTGCACATAACATAACATCGCAATGGGAATTGCAGTACAATATTAACACATAACATAACGGGAACGGTTCCCTTTATGAACCGGCCCAAACATAGTCAGTTCACTTGTAGCCTAGAGAATGTTGCCAGTCTCATGATAAGCTCGTTACATAACTCGTTACCGTCTCGTTAAATGAACAGATAACTTAACACAAGGTGCCTCGGATATAGTGATCCAAGCACACCGAACAAACATAAACATAGTATGCCCCTGTGGCCCGATGTGAGTCAGTAAAATAGCCTTGGTTAAGCTAAAGGGAAGGTTGGAAACCAAATTGGAAAACAACCATAACATACAAAGAGAATCGAACCGGTTATGACATCGACTCCCATACTCACACGCGTGGCCGGAACAGACCGGACTCCTCACTTCCCCCGTTAGCACTTGTTAGAAGTTCAACATTGAACTCAATAAACAATCACACACATTGGGTTAAGTCTTGTTAGACACACACAAGGGAAGAGAGAGTCATACATTCACACACAGACATCACACACAAGCATCACATGACTAAACTCACGCATAGCCGTGGTTAGAACGTTCCTTAGGTCGCAAACGTTATTACCGGATACCGTTCTCTTACGTTTACCTAATAGTGGTTAACTAGCCCTTCATGCGCATTCGAGGTTACCGGTATCGGCACGTAAACACACAACAACAATAACGACTGTAAACTCGTTTCATGATTTATCTTATAACGTGGCAAACATACAGAACAACACATTGGCATACAAGCCGGTGTAATCCGGTAGGACACAGGTTGCAAGAAAACCATACCTGTCACCAGAGTCCACTCTATCATGTCCACTTACGTTCCTCGAGCAATTCTCGAACAACTGATAATATTACATGTACTTTTATTAACATCGGGGTAACATGATTGTTTAAAGTCTAATGCTCATAACTTATCCCCGTTAACTTAGTTAAATAACTTCACATTTTAACTTGTTTTACTTTTACATTTTAATACAACTTTTCCCCCACTAAATTGTCATTATAACTCACTTAACATGTCCTTAACAATCTTATAACATCATTACTTGTCAATCCCCATCATTACACACCATTTTCATACCTTAAACAACATTTTTGGAGTGGTCCGGGACTTGGTCCTTACCTTAAGTCCCGGACCAACACTTAAGCAATTCTCGGCTAGTTTTAATAGGGTGGTCCGGGACCTTGTACTGACCCCAAGTCCCGGACCA
>JAIOTZ010001592.1:0-31342 GCA_023374045.1 Limonium bicolor | reverse complement strand
ATACCAGAACGAGTTTTAACCATAAAACATAATAGATAACTGACAGTAATGTAGTTGTAAAAGAAAAAAAAATAAAAACAAGGATAAAACTAAAAAGAACAGAAACAAAACAAATTAAATAAAAATTAAACTAAGCAACCGTGTCTCCCCCGGCAACGGCGCCATTAACTTGTTGGGTAAAAACCTAACGGCAAGTATACCGGTCGATTATAGCAAGTTTTCCTAGAAGTGTCCCTCCAGGTTATCGAATCCAAGGGAGGCAGCGTTTTAGTTTAATTAATATTTAAGAACAAACTAACAAATCGGTTCACTCCAGTGACAAGGGGGTTTTGTTTGTGAATTACTAAAGTATGAAACAAGAGTGTAAAATAAGAGCAAAGGTAATAAATGCAAGACAGTGGGCAAATTAATAGTTTTTTCTTTGATTTAATAAAATGGGAAATTTCGGTTTACTAATCCTCCAAATTCTTCGGTTCCTTTTTCAGTGTTTACCAAAATTCAGATTAAAATCCTAGAACAGAATATTCCACGTTCGGTCTCCCGCTCGGTGGAATCTAATTAACAGCTAATAAATTTTAACTCTCGTTACAAATTTACTAAAATGCTAACAGCTTTAAGAAAAATCCAGTTTATTGATCAGTTAATATCCTAGAGGAATTACCATCTCTAAATTAACCGGTACTGTTCTAGTTGTCTATTATCTACCGCAGTTCTCACTTATAAGCAGATAAACTAGTAAAATCAAGTAATTGGCCAAATCACAAGATTTATAAAAATAAATAAGGAACAACACTTTAATCTATTTAAAATGGTAAATCACAAAGATAAATGGAACCTTGAATTTTGGATTACATAGTAAACCGAAATTTAAAAAACTACTCAGCCATGGAAATGAAAATACTGTAAAAATATGTAAACAACATTAAAGAGGAAGAGAAGAAGAAACTCTGATTTAAGACTCTTTAATGGAGTCTCGGTGTGTAACCAGTGCTTTCTTCTGTTCTTTCTCCAGAAAATGGTGGAGTCTCCAGCTGCTTGTGTACTCCAGATTTCTGTGGATGTGTATGGTGTTTAATGAGAATGGTGATATGAATGGAACGTGAGAAATGGAAATGGATGGAGTGGTGGAATGCTCTCCAGAATTGTGTCTAAAATGAGTGAGATTGAGTTCTATTTATAGAACTCATTTGATGAGTACGTAGCAGGAGCAGCTGGTGGTGGACATGATGTTGGAATTTGTAAGTGGAATGATAGGTGGTTAACGTGGGTGTTTTTTTGCTGGATTTAGGGAGATAATTGGATTAGTGGAAGGATGATTGAAAGTAGCAGTGAAAAGGGACAAAAAAATGAGTGTGGAAGACAAAGCTGGAAAGGAGATCGGTGCTGCATGGGCGACAGTTAATTATGAAGAGAATAAATCTCTTTTCTTCACGTTCGCGCGCTACACTGTCGATTTCAGCAGTATGGTCCAGGACTTAAGTTTTGTATGAAGTCCCTGACCATAGCATTGAAATGGGTCGAGAGTTGCTCTGCTTTGTGGTCCGGGACTTAAGGTTTGTATAAAGTCCCGGACCATGGTGTAGAAACAGGTCGAGAGCAGCTTCTGTGTGCCGGGACTTAAGTTGTGTATAAGGTCCGGACCATACCTGTATTTAAGCCGAGAGTGGAGTCACTTTGTGGTCCGGGACTTAAGTTATGCAACAAGTCCCGGACCATGTCTGAATTTAGGTCGAGAGGTGACTTTTCTGACTCCATTTAGCTTGTTTGAAAAACTATGGTCTCCAACAATGATATGAACATGTTTCTTTTGAGATTAAATACCTGAAAAAGCACATAAAACCATAAAAGAAGACAATTGCAACAAAAAACATAAAAAATACTCAAAAGACAGGAATTTAGCAGTAAATAGCAACGAATTCGGTATCAAAAGACATGCCGAAATAGGTAAATTCCTGACTTATCAGATGCCTATGTAGAGCACGGTAATCCGTCCTCAAGTAAACACACATTCAAACATGAGAATATCCTAGATAAATTCTAGGAATACACTAAGACCTAAAAGGCTTGTAAACACTTGAGAAATTATTCACCATAACACCTAGGGTTGAACCTTAGGCAAGAAGATTAAAGAAACTTAATCATATGGTGAAAGGTTGGTTATGTGGGAAATCCAAGATGTTCTTGGATGCGCATTGTGATAAAAATGAAGGGATGACTGTTACATGTCTATTTGATATATTATATTCCAATGGATCAGATTGATCGTTGACAGATGCCCTACCGCTGGGGACGACTTCGACCTTTGGTAACCCACCATTTAATATGGAATAAGGAGGATTCGGATCACTACCACTGGTGACAAGCAACTGCCTTTGGTGACCCGCCATCGAATAGGGGGAAGTAATTTGTGGGACATATGTTGTCTCCTAACACAACAATTGTCAAGAATTAAGAGTCAAGAGAATGAATAAATTAAACAATAGCTAAACATTAGTACGGAACTTCAAATAACTCTCATAAGGCTGGATAATGAACCAAGGGCCTTGAAGACTGGATAACGAGAACAGATAGAAAGAAAACTACCCTCGTATCGTTATTATCCGAACTCATTTACTGTATTGGTTATATGGATGAGCTATATGGTGACTTGTGTGTATGTATGCTGGATGAATTGCTGGTTGTTACATATTTTTTTACAGTTTTGATATATTAAAATAAATGGAATAGCATGAAAATGGAACCACATGTTAACTCGACCAAATAACTCAAGGGGTCTGAGGGCGCATGACAGTTGCATGATAACATACTCAACAGGGGATGATTCCATACAAACAAACAATATTGCAGGTTCGTAGCTGCATACAACCGACATTGGAGCGTGGGTTTTTGGGCAGTTAGCTGTTAACTATCACTTTTGATTATACCTTTGGATTATGTTTTTGGATACACGGTTAATGTATATGGAAACTATACGGTTTAGATTCCTCATGTATTTTGGTTAAGGTGGTATGTTAAATTAAATTATCTCTTGGTCATCACCATGTTTATTGGATAGTGTATGTAATTTGGATGCTTGTAATGGCGGTACCACCCGGTATTAGTGCGATTGTATTTAAATTTGATGCGATCAGTTTATTTAATTATGCTAAGTACGTGGTTAAGACGGGATTACGAGTTAGGGGTGTTACAGTACTTGCTTGGATTCTTGGTTTTGCTTAAGCACAAGCAAAAAGGTAAGTGTGGAGGTGTTGATGAGTGAATAAATGAGCATGTTTTATAGGTGTATTCATGTGCTTTATCAGTGTTTTATCAACACTCATCAAGCTCATTTCTCCACTTTAGTTAGTTTTTCTCTATTTTTGTGTTTCATTGATACTTTTACATATTATTGCTTAAACATGTGAAAAACCTAGCTAGAAGTAAATTAGACTAAAAGATCAATGTGTGGGCACAAACGGGTCTCAAATCAGAGCTAGAACGAAGAATCTAGGCCCTGTGCAAGACCAGACGTCCGGAACAAGCAATTCCGGGGGCCGCACAGACACTCAACTTATGTACGAACATACAAGGCCAGACACAAGTCCGGACATATAATCTGAAACAGCAAAATTCCACGTTTATAAAGGGGAAAATAAGAGGGGAGAAATGGAGGAGAGCCCACGAAACTCTTATTTATGCTCTAATGGAGGCTTAACCTCCTTGTACCTTTGGGATAAGGATTTTGCCCAAAAATCCCTAAAAATCCATTGTTAGATCTTGAACTTATCTTGAAGCTTTATTTTAGTTCTTGTCTTCAATGATTGATAACTATTGAGTATTTGTGACGCTTAAACTTGTCACTAATGATTTGGGGATTTGTTTACGGTTTTATCCAATTTGTTATCTATGTGTTGAAAGGTTACTCTAAATTTGTCAATATTAGGGCTTGAGATAGATTCTAGGTTGTCGATTATTCAGGCATTAACGTGGGTTACTATCAACATGAGGGTTTTTGAGATAAAATCCTAAACCGTGGGTGCTAAATCAATGTAATTTATTATTAGTGGTTCTGAGATAGATTTCATTTCAACTTAGGGGGAACTTGTGCTTAATGCTACTTCGTGATAGGGGCGGACCGAAGAGAGGTTACGTGGGGTCACATGACCCCATGAATTTTGTAAAAAAAATTAATATAGTAAGTTTTATTGTAGTTTTTTATAAAATAGTAGATATTTTATGTCTTGGTGACCCCACAGATGTCATAAAAAATTAACTATAGAAATTTCTATTTATCAGTGACCCCATAATTTTTAATCTCTGGGTACGCCCCTGCTTCATGAGGTTAACCCTAACTGATTGTAAAGGTTAACATTAACTTAGTAAGATTTGGCTTATCTTAGGTTTAGAGAGTCATTATCTGTTTCGCCATATTTAGTTAGATTAAGTGTTCCCATTGTTAAGCCATAAGTTCAAGAGTCGACAATCGGTGGTAACAGGGTAAGGGGTACAAATATACATCTCGAGGTACACCTATCTTAGATTAATTAGTTTAGTTTTATTTCCTTTCTTTACTTTCTGTTTATCAAACCAAAAACCCAAAAAACTCAAACAATTTACAATATTATGCGCTTTTGTATATTTATGCACATTTACTAAACTTATAATTAGTTATATAGTTACAAAGTCCCTGTGGATACGACCTGATTGAGCTACAACGACTAGGTTCACTGCCCATTAGTTAGTGAAATAGTTTAATTACTATTTTGCACTACATCGGGAACCAGACATCGACGGCTTTGAAGAAGACCAGGCTCCAACGACAGTGAGGAGGCACAGATGGTGGGCGTCTACGACCACAGAAGATGGACAACGTCTATGCTTACCCTTTATATTGGCGTGGATGCCGATTGAACAGGACGATTCAGCCGGTTTTGTCTAGTTTGGGCGAGGTTTTTTTCATTATGACCAATTTTGATTTATTTATGATCAGGTTTAACCTATTTGGGACTAGTTTTGACTTAATTTGACCGGGTTTTACCTAAGACGACTATTTTCAACCAGTTTATACTTCATCTGTTTGATATTTGCTTAACTACGCACTTTCATTACTTACACTGACCATGCTCTTAGTTGCACATTATTTTGTGTTATTAAGGAAGAAAACGATGTTGGCTATGACCACTAACAAGTGACTATTGACATAGTTCATCTATCAACACGAGTCAAATATAAACTGCCAAAGAAGAGACAGTTGTGTTGATGGAGAACAACTTGGAGGCACTCTCAACCTATAACTCCTTCTCATATGTCAAAACACCCTATCACATCCGCTCACCTTCCCTCTCGACCTCTCTCTTTCTCTCATAGTATTTTCCCTCATCAACTTACCCACCACTAGTCTACTTCTAGTAAATGCTCACTTGCTACCCAGAGGTAACCATTCATTTACTCATAAAGGATTTGTATGCACAAATGAATGTAATTAAAATTAACTTATTTAGCTCATTTGGTGTCTACAAAAGACATGGACATTGAGCCGCTAAAAGACTAGCCAAATTATAAGTTGTATAAAAGATCTTACAAATATTACATACTATATATACATTAGGTTGGGACAATTAAGGAAAATTTATCCAACCATTGCCAAAGTGTAGTAGAGATTCACTAGTAGAATGTAGTTTTTTGGTAACAACAAAAAATCGTTACCAAAAATCTAAATCGTTACTAATTTGAGTTATTGTAACGACTTGTGTCGTTATATATCGTTACATGTGATGGCGTAATTAAAGATCAATTTATTTATTGTAACGACTTTTATTCGTTACTAAAAATATGATTTTGTAATGAATATATCGTTACTGTAGTCTCAATTTTTTTTAAATCTTTAATACTATCTTTGGTAACAAAATACTTGTTACTAATAACAACTATGGTAACGATTTTAAATCGTAACCTGAACCTTTGTAATAAAAAATCTGATTTCTACTAGTGATTGTTTGAATCTCAATCCCTTGTGATGGTTTGTGTGTAATTAAAATTGCCAGATATTTTGTTTATGTGTGGGTAATGTTAGGGTATAGCTAGAAAAACATGAAACACTAATGTTCGTCACGAACATAATTCATTCCTTTCCCATATTGTGAGAGAACGCCGACAGAATACCAACAACATTGTGTTGACTTGCATCACGACAGATGCCAACTATTTGCCAATGAAAGAACAGAATAGCGATTGTACGGGACGGTTGCACCTTATTTGGTGCAGCCACATGCCAGGCTGGAAAGAAAATCTATGTCAGCATTTTTTAAGTATCTTTTAAATTTTGGATTGATGCAACGGGGGTGGGGTAATCTCAAATGTATTGATTTTCTCAAATCAAAAGAACAAATATTATTTCATTGCATTGTAACTTTTAAAATATAAGTCCAAAATTAAAATTTTTTGCACCATTATTCATCTAAATTCAAGCTCTTTAAAACAAGACCAATCATGGGTATATTTTGACAAGTTTAAAAATTTATGTTAGTTACATATACATATCAACATATATCAACGACACTTATGATTCACCACATACAGTTAATAATACACCATATAACATTAATAATACACCATAAACCAATAATGATTCAGTATTTGTTCAGAAAATTGTTATCTAATTCACCACTTATTAGTTAATGAATCATAATACTAATTTCAATGAATCGTAATATCACATTTAATGAATCATAACATCATTTTAGTAGATCATCGATATAAAAAAATTAAAACAATGATACAACACAAAAAAATATTTGATACGTAAAAATACATGATTCATCATATAAGGTTTAAAATACATCATACAACAATAATATACACTACAAAACAATAATGATTTTTACCAGTTCCGGAGTTTGTTATACAATTCACCACTTATTAGTTAATGAATCATAGTATCAATTTTAATGAATCGTAATATCAAAACTAATGAATCATATATGATTTTAGCATATCATGGTATACATGTAAAAATAACTTTTTTTAAAGTTGTCAAAACATATCCATGACTGGTCTTGTTTTGAAGAGCTTGAATTTAGATGAACAATGATATAATTTTTTTTCATTTTGGACTTATATTTTAAAAACTACAACCAATTAAAGTTAATATAATAAAAAGACAGTCCATCAGCAAAACAGTCACAGCTGCCAAATAGACAAGCACATACAATATTGGACGCGGACTGTCCGTGTCGTGGAATTTGCGATGAAAGAAATGGACGATGAAAACACAGTAAGGCCCCGTTCTCAGGTTAGCTTCTCCACATATAAGACATTGATGTGACATTGATGTGACTCTTGAATTATTACAACCCCCTCACAGATTAAGAATGGAACGCTGCCAATGGTAGCGTCTCGTGATAATCTACATCCAATCGACACTGTGAACGGAGCCTAACTACGTGGGTGGTAAATGGTACACTTATCAAAGAATACCTCGTAAAATTGAAGAGTTTACACCAAACACACGGTAGAACTTAGAATGCATATCGAATGGGCTATTATATGATATGCCTACTTTAAGTCTTCTTTTAACGATCGTATGATGACAGTCTGACATCTTAGCATTTTACTCCTTCCGTTATTAATATCTGTCATTTTAGGATGTGATTCTTGTTCAAAAATATCTGTCATTCAGCTTTTTGACACACTTTTTTCCACTTTTACCTCTACTATTCAATATAAAAGTAATTATTATCTAAATGGAAAAGTAAAAAGTAGGGACACATGCGTCATTGTTCTACTTTTCTTAATAAGTGTGTAGTTTTTCTAAAATGACAGTTATTGTTGAACAGAGGGAATATCTTTTACATATGCCGAATCATGAACAACCACTAATGTACCATAAATGTGCTGGATAATATTGTTGCAAAGTATCGTTGATTATTTCACCTAACACCACGACACACAAAGGTGGAAGGGCCCACCTCTTGTTCAGCAATCTAGCTTTAACACATGTAATTCCATAGTATAAAGTATGACGTCAGCGGTGTATGGGACACCACCCCGGATTTCCGTAGCCCGTACTTCATCTGCACGGAGGGAGACAGAAAAATCAAGTTAACAACTCAACAATCCATCATAGAGAGTCCCTTTTCGATATATGCACACACAAAGAGAAATTATCATCGTCAAATCCCAACAACACCACCTCATCATGGCGGGACCCGTCTAGCCCCAAGGCCCCAACCTGTACCAGCAAATTTAGCTGCTTTGAGAGAAACACAAACCGGTTGAGAAGAACCCGCTCTAGTTTGGTGTAGGGGGGTTTATAACCGGTTAACTGGATATTCGGTGAGTTAAATTTGATAACTGTAACCGGTTCATTTAGAATCGGTTAATCAGAACCGGTTAATCGTCAGTTTGGTGTGGTTTTACCAGTTTCTCTGTTAATTGAATGATGTAGATTTATGTGTTTTTTTCTTATAATTAATAAATAACGTACGGTTTTTACCGGTTTTAGTGCGGTATTATTGTACACTTATTTTGGTAAAATCTAATAATTAAACCATATAGTTTTTATACTTATACTAAAAAAAATCAAAAAATTAATAAATTGAAATACTTACACGGTTTTTCCGGTTAACCGGATTCCTTAAAATCAATAACCGTAACCGGAACCGGGAAATTAAACGGTTCGGTTAACCGAACCAGTAAATCACTTCGGTTAACCGGGTTTTCAGTTTCGGTTACACCGGTTCCGGTTTCGGTTTGGCGGTTCCGGTTTTCCATGAACACCCCTAGTTTGGTGTACCATGCAAAAATATGTTAGCGTGGATGAATGATGTATATTCTAAATTTCTTTAACTTTCTTTTAACATGTATATATAAGATATATATATTATATTATATAGTATATATATATATATATATATATATATATATTATATTCGAGAAATAGTGAATATTATCATTTTCTAGTTTTACCTTTATAAAGTTTTTCAATGTATATTTGTTCATCTTTTGACATTGTTTGTTCATCTCTATATTTATAATATTCCTTTTTGGATGTCTTCTAGTTTTGTTGTATTCTTCGCTCATCCTTTATAAGATACTATATTGAACAACTTTTGAACAAAGGGTTTATAAAAATTGAATAACTAGTATCGTTTATCTAACATGATAATTAAAGGACGATAAAATATTAAAACAAAGTTAAGTTGTATTAACATTGTCTTATTATAATTTTTTTTGAACAACTAATCTCCAAATTGAACATCATAAAATGTAGAAACAATATGTAATAAATACTTAACAAATTGGTTTAAAAAGTTGAACTACTAGCACCGGTTACATGTACACAACTTGATCATTAAAGAATGACAAACCAATCAAAAGATGGTAAGTTGTATTAAAATGTTTTATTATATAATATCCCTATAACGGTAAAAGATTCAAAAAAGTAAGTTTTATTATTATCGTATTATATATAATTTTCTTGAACAATTAGTCTTGATGTGTGAACAACTTTGTTGAGCAACTGGATGCTCGTTTTGTAGCTCAGACAATGTTAATCAGAATGTTCAGAGACAGCTTAGTCGGATCTCGCAACAGCCAGCACAGGAGCATGTAGAATTCCTCCAGAGCCAAAGTTATTCGGACCCAGCGTACCATTTACATGTAGGGACCCCAAGGAGTGAGAACCAGTTCGAGCATATATTTCCTGAAGCTGAGGAAGAGTTCGATGAAGAGGTACTAGCTGTGGTCGATTTCTGAAAAGATTGAAGTTTCTAAAATTGTCTACGAGCCAGTAGATGATTGTCCATTGAGCCTCGCCAACAAGAAGAGGATGTTTACATCCTCGAATCTGAGGAGAAAGCACCACCACTGACTAGTCATCAACCTCACCTCTAGGAGCCTCGTCAAAAGAAGGAGGATTTTACATCCTCGAATTTGAGGAAGAAGAACCATCCGCACCTGGTCTTCTGTTAGAACTATGTTACCGACAATACCTCCTCAAACAACAGGTTTCGTGGAGTATTTATGTTCATATTTTATTGTCGAAGTAACGTTTTGTTTTGATCCAGGTGGTTAGATAATAAGTGCTACCACACCGTTTTCCCGGTGAAACCATTATCCACTTTTATATTTGATCCGGATAACGAAGCGAGAGTCTAGCCAAAGACTATAAAGAATGGCAGCTAACTGGAAGGTAACCCAGTGTCGAGTAGTTTTTTTATATTAGTATTAATTGATTTTTCTTTTTTCTTTTTCTTAGTTTAGTCTTAGTTTTTTTGTCAGAAGTGGCAATGGTGCATGTGTTACTAATGCAACACTTCTAGTGTTATGTGGTAGTTTTTTTAAGTGTGAGGAACGTGTCTGTGACAGCAGCCCCAATCAGCCCACATGTGTGATATTGTCCGCTTTGGCATGCAGGCCGCACGGATTTGTTCCTGGGGTTTCCTAGCCCCAAAATGCGTCACACAAGGAAGAGGTATCCATGCACCTATAAGGCACACTTCGTTCTCCTCTCCAACCGATGTGGGAGGTAAACCTCAAGGGTATTACAGTGTCTCTCCCCTTATTTGAGCTTAAGTGTGAGGAAGGGAACCTTCTCAATCTACAATATCAGGGGAGTTTCAGTTTTTATTTTTAATGATGTGTTCTGCCTATCATCCTATAAATGCTTATTTATTTTATCATTCCATGGTGTCCGAAATGAAATTCTTCATGAGTGTGGCACATTTTGAAAGGTTTATTTCTTGATTTTTATCTTTGAACAATGAGATTATTCCTCTTAAGTGTAAGGAAGTAGAGACATTCCCTAAAAATATGTTAGTTGCACTTAAATGTCGCACTTGTTTTTTAGTGTCTTCTTGTTTTGACAGAATCACTTCTCTGAATGCTTATAAATATCAAATTCTTGGTTGAAATTTTTTATGGAAGTTAGAAATTAAGTCAAGTGACGACCTCAAGAATTCTCTTGCTTAAAGCTGTTTGACTAATCTAATTTGTTTTATTCAAATTAATTCTATTTTCACTAAGATTTGGTGGATTAGCTAATTGTGAAACTGAATTAGTTTAGCTTGGGATTCTACGAATGGTGAGAAAGTTTGGAATGAAAAGGATAAGGCAAGGTACTCTGTTGATAAAAAAATTCCTAACAAAAGCAGGCCTCGTCTATCCGGTCATTAAGTCATAGGGGTGCCTTCACACCTATCTACTTAAGGTCTCGGGATCTAGGATAGTTGACCCAACACCGCTACAGGGATAAAGAGTAAAAGTCTGGGTTACGGAACAACACTGCAATTCACAATAATTCGTTTTTTTGTATATATTTCTTGAAGAAGAAAGTTTTTGCATGCGAAAAAGTTAATTGTAGTTTAACTATCGTTTATGATCGTGAGTACGCGGTGATGAAAGGTATCACGGAATAAGGCGTTACTCCACACCCCTTGTCATCCAAAGGCTAGAGGAAAGAAATGGTGGAAGATCCCAAGCTAACCTATGTTCAGTTTTTATAATCTAACTTCTCCATGATTTTAAGATTACTTTTTTTTCACTGATTGCGAAAACCTACAACCAAAAGCATAATTATTCTTTGGATTGTCACTTTGCTTTCTTTCCGTCTACATTTGTTTGATCCTGAGGTTTGACATTACGGCCTTAGAGATAGTCTTATTCTTTATTTGCCTAAGGATAAACAAAAGCTAAATGTGAGGAAGTTTGCTAAATGCAAAATAGATAGACTTTTAAGAGTTTAATTCACCTATTATACGTATTACTTTGGACAATATTTCTCACTTATCATATATATATTTCTTTAGAATTGTGTGATACATTTTATGCGTCAAATGCAGAAAAAGTTCAGGAAGTACATAGTTTATCTCATGAGGATTACAACACAATAAGCGAGGAGTAAAACGAAATCCAAACGAAGAATCCAGGTCTTGTTGAAGTTGTATATATGCATGTCCGTACAGGTGCTAACATATTCCGGTCTGGCTCAATGTCCGGATCCGAACATGTAATATCGCTTGGACAAGATTATTCATGCTACCACTTGTTCACATTACCACCGCCATTGTCCTTAATGTGAAGAGTAATTAATCATGACAAAGATTATCATTGGTGATCATGACTCACGCAGATTCAATCACTCATGATCGGTCATTTATTATTACTTTCACCGTACTAATATCTTAATTGACGGCTTCATTTTTCGTGCTCTTCAAAACAAGATGCATCATGGATATGTTTTGGTAAACTTAAAATATTATTTTTAGAATGAGTATATATTATGTATTTTAAAAGTGAATCTTATTCATTAATAAAATGAATCTTCTTTAATAATAAAATGAACCTTATTCATCAACAAAATGAATCTGACCCCAAACACTCTAAAAACAACCTTAGGAAAGTTAAAAAACGTCGAAGACTTTTTTATGGTTTGTAGTGCAGCCCCAAACACAAACCTTAAAAACCTCTCGAGTCAGTAACGACAATATAAAGTGTAGAACTAATACCAAAAAGATTACCCTACCCCCTAAACACCCTAAAAAACCACCCTAGGAAAGCTAAAAACGTCGAAGACATTTTTAGGGTTTGTAGTGCAGGACCCTAAACCCTAAACCACAAACCCTAAAAACCTGTCGAGTCTGTAACGACGATTAAAATGTAGAACCAATGCCAAAAAGATTACCCTAACCCCAAACACCCTAAAAACCACCCTAGGAATTTAAAACGTCGAAGGTATTTTTAGGGTTTGTAGTGCAGGGTTTAGGGTCTAACGACCCTAAACCACAAACCTAAAAAACTGTCGAGTCAGTAACAACAATATAAAGTGTAGAACTAATACCAAAAAGATTACACTAACCCCCAAACACCCTAAAAACCACCCTAGGAATGCTAAAAACGTTGAAGGCGTTTTTAGGGTTTGTGGTTTAGGGTTTAGGGTCGTTAGACCCTAAACCCTGCACTACAAACCCTAAAAATCTTTCGAGTTTGTAACAACAATATAAAGTGTAGAACAAATACCAAAAAGATTACCCTACCCCCCAAACACCCTAGGAATGCTAAAAACGTCGAAGGCGTTTTTAGAGTTTGTAGTGCAGGGTTTAGGGTCTCCTAAACCACAAACCTAAAAAACTGTCGAGTCAGTGACAACAATATAAAGTGTATAACTAATGCCAAAAAGATTACGCTACCCCCTCCCCAAACCCCCTAAAAACCACCCTAGGAATGTTAAAAATGGCGAAGGCTTTTTTATGGTTTGTAGTGCAGAGTTTAGGGTCTAACAAGCTCTGATTCACTTTTAACAACCTTTAATTCACTTTTTAACAACCTTTGATTCACTTTTCGCAAACTTAAGATTTACAATGAATCTTAAAACAATGTACATAAATAAAAAAATTAATTTATCAAAACATATTCATGTTTGATCTTATTTGAAGAGCTCAAATTATGATGAACAATGATATAAATTTATGTTATTGGAGTTATATATAATAAGATACAACATTTTAAAGTTTTGCAAAATGATAAAGTAAAGGTGGCACCACTCGAGTTCGAAATCGCCATAAAATAACACACATACATCATCGAATTCGAAGATGGACTTGGATAGGATAAAACCCGGACCTGCTACACCATACTCAGAACCCAAGCGCGTCTTTCCAAAAAGTAAAATAAGTTTTATCAAATCTGATAAAGGATTGCTATAAATTGAGTGTTAGGGTTCGACAAGGATACGCCCACGGGAGAGGAGCCTTGCGCCTCCATCTTCATTCTCTTCGATTCAACAGATCGCCCACACCATCATCGTTCACCACAACAGACCACCACCATCGTACCATTTTACCATATTCCACATTGTCATACCATAGTTTAACTGAAGATCGACGTGAAGACGAAGGCGGAGCGGGGATCCAAAGTCAACTTGCTAATTAGAGTTTTCTCTTCCCTTCCTCTTATTTTGTTTAATGTCGTTCTCTGTTATTTTTGTTATTTTAGAGTCATTCTTAGCGTAGTTAGTCAAGCTCCCAGTATTGGGGTAGCAAAATGGATCTTAATATTTATTTTGTAATCTTTTCACTAATTTAATGTAGTAGTTTAATTCCTGTTCTTCATGCGCTTTAATTCTCTAGCTAATTATTAAAGCAATGTTTGTAGTTTTCTAATCAAAATGCGGCGCTGAGATTAGTTAACAAGACATAGGAAGTTAAACGGATTAACAACTAGAAGCATGGTTTGCCAGTAGGTTAATCTGTCTCCAATAGGAATTGGTTATATTGCAATTGGTAGATTTGACTTGGGCATGATTTACGACTTGTTATTTATGCCAGTTATGATTCGTTGTACAAGGACCGGTCAACAGATTAATTAAGATTCCTGTGTTTATTGCAGAATTAGAGAAGCATTTATTAATAGATTTAGAGAGTGAAGATTTGCAGAACAATCCGGGGTGCTTCCTTACCTTTAGAGCTTTAATATTTATTTATTTACTTAATTTATTTTGATTATTTTATTATTTTATATTTGTTATTGAGTCAGTATTTTTTTCAAATTGAGAAAATCTCAAAAAGTGACAATTCTCATTTTCTTACTTTAGTTTAGTTTAGTTTAGTTTCTCGTTAGTTAATACTTTAAATTGTCAATTAATTGAACGAGGTCGCTGAGATCAAAACCCCACTTAATTCACTATTCCGTAAAACGATAGGTACACTGCCTAGGTGTTAAAGATATAATAACATAATTTTTACTGGTACAATTTTTTGAACCACCACATAATTGCTTACATGTTATAGTGGTTACAACCTGATTAACACCATCCATTACACCTTAGGAAAAAACTAACACTCGGGTATCTAGAAAGCTACAAGTCTTAACTATCTTCCAAGGGATTCACTTCCCTAAAACTCTTCATAATGTTAGAAAACCAAATGCTTCAAATGCCATTAATTTGAACCGTATAAATGCTCCCATTAATGCATTTTTTTACGTGAAACTCTTCGTGGATAAGACATTAACTGGAAGACGATACCAATTAACTCCACGAGAGCAACTCAACGGATTTAGCAGTAATACCCCTAACTCCAAAATTAAGGTAATCGATGTGCACTTTTCCCTCTTGGTGATGGTGAACTATCCCTAAGATTTAAAAGATGATAAACCTTAATTATATACTCAAATCGATAAACTAATAATTTTTAATTTAAAGATAAGCTTATTAAGCTTTAATTAAAGAACTATAAAAATATTTATATGAATTTAAAATGGTTATTTGGCCTTAATAAAATATTTAAGTAAATATTTATAGAGTTAAATAGGGTTTACTAAACCCTAAACCTATGAAAATAATTTAGAGGAAATGAGAAAAATAAAAGTACAATATAAGGATTTATGATTTAGATATGCTATAAAATATAGTGTATTTAAATAGAACATTAAATAATAAAGAGAATGATATAATATAATATACAAAGATTATAGTAAGTAAGAAAATTGATGTTATAACATGTAAAACATAAAGTTACATTAAATAACAAATTAAAAAGCAAGTTAGTAAAACATAAAGAATAATAAACTTGTAATACATGTTGATACATTTGGTTATACATTAGCATGATAAAATATAATCTAATACATATATTTACCATTACACTATTAACAACCCTATTCTCTATTTTCAAAAAAACCTAATCCTTAACCCCTTCTCACTCCAAGTTTTATGCCCTAGATCTTGTCAAGGTTACTTCTCCCTTTGGCGGGAGCTATCCCCTTTCTAGCGTTGCCTCTTGTCTTCCTCTTATTTGACTTAAATCGGGTCCTCTTAGATGACGTCTTAGGCTCATCTCATTCTCGTCTTCCCCCTGTCTTGAGCAGTGTAAGTTTTGTTTTTCCAACGCTCTGAACTTAGTGGAATTCATATTGGGAATGGGGTTCCTAATTTTTTTCATGTGGGAGTGGGGGCTAGGATCTACCCCCTCCCCCTGGCCACCCTTTTCTTTTTTGTCTCCTCAAATCTACTGTTTTTCTTATACCCGCATTCTCTTATTCTCTTCTTCGATCTTACTTCTTTTTTATTATGGTCGAGCCTTCTATACATGCCCCGGTGGATGAAATTGCGGCTAAATGCGAAGAGCTCTCTCCCACGTCTAAGGAAGGTGAAATAACATCACTAGATGATCTGAATGGTGTTGATCATGTCATCCCCTTTAACCGGTGCCTGCTTTGTAAGATTTTTCCCCTAAAGGTGCTGATGTTCAAGCCATGGAGAGTACCCCAAGCCGGGTCTGGTAGATGGAAGGTGAGCTCAAGTTCCATAGCGCTGGTAAAAGCTTCAGCCTCTTTGAGTTTGAAAGGGTGAAGCTTGTGCATGCAGTTCTAAACCGTGAACCCTGGTCCTTCGACAACTATCTCCTCATCTTCCAGCACTATGACATGCTTAAAGCTCCAGTTGATCTTGAGTTTTGCTGGATCTCAATGTGGGTGAGAGTTCATGAAGTCCCTTTCTTTTGTTACAACCTGGTCTTTGCTTGTCGGTTATGAAGCAGATTTGGAAGCTTCCTCGAGTATAGCGAGCAAGAAGGCCGTATAGCTGGCAATTATATATGGTTTAAAGTGCTTCTAGATGTTCATAAGCTGGTGCTTCGTTGTGTTAAAGTGTCGGATGAAGGATGTGAATATGTTATAAGGGTCACTTAGGAAAAAATGTCAATAATTTGCTTTAGGTGCGGGTTGTTTCTACATGCCACAAAAGATTCCCCGATTCAGTCTGACCCACCCGCTGTTGTTTATCCCTACGGTCCTTGGCTAAGGGCCCCGAGTTTCAGCATTGGAAAGAAGACCCTAGTTGAGGATGACAATGAGCCATGGAATATAATATGTAGTCTTGAATTCCCTCCCGTTCCATCACGTTTGAGCCCTTCTATGACATTCATGGGTTGTGAGAGTCCTAGTGCTCCATCCGAGGCTTCAGGCACTACCCACCCTAACTTTAATTCTGTCAATTTTCATATCTAGTAGGTTAGCTGAGGGAAGCAAACTAAAGGACTCCCCACTATTGATGAGGGATGATGATCAATCCTGCATGGCAAGCACCAAGCATAATTGCAATCACATCAGTAAGGAAAGTGTTCCCGAGGATGTTGACTCCCCCTTCAAAGCAGGTCATCATGTAAAAAAGGGTAAAAAAAATGTCAATCAAGGAATGATCCCTGCCACGTGGTGGAGCTGGTCCATAATATGGAAACTGCATCTATACCTGCGTCGGATGGATTGGTGGCCAGAGGCGGACGTAGAGGGGGGGGGGGGGGCTATATAATGTTTTAAAGAATAACAGTGTCAAAAAATTTTTAGCCCCCCCTAAACAAAATTCCTGGATACGCCACTGTTGGTGGCAGTCTCTGGGCTCATTGGGGGCTGCCAGGAAAAATGATATTCGCAAATTGTAGTCACCAGGATTGTCATAGCTCTTTGGTAGCTATTGTTCTATTGGGGTTCGTTGTGGCTATGTTGGCTTGGGTTTAGCTCTGACATTTTACTAGCAATAAGTTAAGTGGGCCAGTCCTTTTAATTTTCACATAATTGTAGTCTTAATAGTTCACCTTCTTAAAGAAAAGGCTTTTCCCTGCTAGTGTTATCAACAATTTGATCTTGACAATGAGCTTGTAAGGTTGTGGATCCTTACGATCAGCCAAAATTATATTTTAAGCTTTAGGTACCATTCGAGTATTCACGGGTGGGTTGTACTCCCCTGTTAATGTCAGCTAGCTCATCCCGAGTAGGGGTGAGCATTGGATTGGATAATTTGGATTTATCCAAAATCCAAATTAACCGATTTTTTTTGGATTTTTAACCGAATTTTAAAATCGAATTTAAAATTTCAGTTATTCGAATATCCGAATTATAATTCGGTTTGGATTTCGGTTTTAACCCTATAAAATTCGGTTAACCGAATTATCCAAACTTTTTTTAAAGAAAAATCCCTAAATCTTTCCTTAATAGTTAATACTCTTTAAACATGACAAACAAAACGTCAAATTCAAAACCCTATCTCGCATTGCTCAAATCCTTCAATTATATAATGGCATACTATTCTTTTCGAAAAATTAGTTTTATATAACTGGTTGTTTTGGAACATCGTTCATCGCTGCTCACCCCTAGTTTGATGTAACTAGTCTAATGTTTGAGTGAGTTCTTTCTGATCTATTGTGATGAATTGGCAACTAGGGAATTCATAATTTTCTAGCAGCTTTGGTTATTAACTGCTGATGATGAATAATATGAAAACAAAAAATGTGTTTGGTTTTTTTTTTTAAAAATCGGTTAACTGAAATCCAATTTCATAAAATCGGTTTTCGTTTTTTTTTTTAAATTTCGGTTAATGAAATCCGAACTGAAGAAAATTTTGGATTTAGTTCGGTTTTCGGTTCAACTTTAAAAAAAATTAGTTTTGGATAATTTGGATTTCGGTTAATTTGGTTTTGATCAAAATTGGATAATTCGGTTAAAAAACCGAATTAACCGAAATCCAATTTGTTTTTTACAATTTGGATTTCGGTTAACCGAATTATCCAAATGCTCACCCCTAATCCGAGGTTGACTATATAACAACTATGTAATGTTGCATTATTATATTATGCGGTAGTTTTGAGAAACTCGTCTCATTCTGGAAGAAACATAGCTCATACGGGTGAGCATTCAGTTTGAATATTTTGGATTTATTCAAAAAAATGAATTATTCGAATTCTATTTTGGATTTTAACTGAAATTTCTAATGAATTTAAAATTTTGGTTAACCATATAACAATTACCATTTGGTTTGGATTTTCGGTTTTGAATTTGCCTAATTCGGTTAACCGATTATCCAAATAATTTTTTTTTAAAATATCTTTTCCAATTTTACTCTTTAGTGACAAATAATCAAAGATAACATATTTAGTTGGTGTGAAATTCAAACTAGCTAAAATTTGGATTTAAGTAAGTTTTCGGTATTTCACTTTAAAATTTGTGGATCTAACAATTAATTGCCGTTTTGGTCATAATTTAAGTAATTGGTTTTTAATTTGGATTTCGGTTAACTAGCGCATCAGATTAACCGGGGACTGCTGTCCTCGTACGCCAGATGAGGAGCAAGATGTATATTGCTCTATGCTCTCTTCAATCACTGGAACCGCAGCGTCTCCACGCCAGATTAGGACGGGGCTGAAAACAGTCCTCTGTAACCGGTCATATGCTCCAACTTATTTTCTTCCTCTGTCAAATATAACAATCTTTTGTCCCACTCGTGAAGCAGACAATAGGCATTATAGGCAGTAGCGTAGTCATACTGTTTTCCGTTTCATTCCAAAAGCCAGGTTGGAGTATAAGCTTTGGAGTGGGTTTTGTCTATAGCAGTAATGGTGTTTCCCATTCTTGCAAGCTATGGTAGGATGATCATGGTGGTACTTTCTAGAAAAACTTGAGACCCAAAATGGAATAAAACTAGAACTAAATTATGAGTTTGTTCGTTTTACTGATGTTATAGACGTCTGTTACTCTGTTCCAAGTCCATAGTTACACTATTATGCTATTTGCTTCAACTTCTAGTGCTAGTAAAACACACAATGGTTAGTTTACTTCTGCATTGTTTGGGGCAACAATACATCCTATTTTTGGTTTTGCTCTGGCAACTGATTAAGTGGAAAATTTGGCATCGATTGGAGTAGTGTGAACTGAAGTTCAAACTGGAAATCTGCACAACCTTCTGATTACACTGTTTATACTCTGAGAATATAAGGACAGTTATCTATAGATTTTTGCTTGGATTTCTAGCCTGTTACATGTTAGTCTAGCCTAGATATTGTACACCATAAACTCAATTTGCCCCTAATTTTCGCTGCTGTAAATAACTCAAGTTTCAGCGATTCATCAGTGCCTACTAAAGCTTCATTTTGCTTCATATTTCACCTCTTTTCAAGCTTGAAACTGGTTCTGGTAGCAGTCTATTAGACATGAAAAATGCTCAATCTTGCTTCAGCATTTACCTCTGTTAAAGCAACATATAAGCATGATGGAATCTGTTGCTGTTTGGCTTTTAGCCTTATTTTGGTTATGTTATTGAGCGGGTAATAATGTGTGGTTACAAGCTCTACGGCTTCCAATATTTTGCCGCTTTAATAGTGAGTTATTTCAGCGGTCTAAGCTTCGAATTATGCTCAACTTCTGCGCTGGTTTTGCTACTAACATGCCATATCCTAGGCAGTTTATTCTGCATTGGTTGAGCTGTTTAACAGCTGCTTTAAGCTCTCGTTTTCGACTGTCTTAGTGTTAAATGAGGCAGAATTTAAATGCTTATACTTGATTTATCAACCTGAAACTATGCTGTTGCTTATTGTCACTTTTGGAATGTCGATTGCACTACCTGCATTGTTCCTTTTGTCATTAAGTGTGCAGTATATGAACTGTTAATTTAGCAAAATTGCATCGTTTTTGCACTTTTTATGAGAAGTGCTATCTGCTAGATCTTGACAGTTCCTTACTACTGGTACAGCTTGAATATAAACTGAGATGCACTATTACATATTGTTTTGGACTATAAATTCTAACCTGTTACACTGTTCTGAATGGCAGAGTAATTGAGCCCAAAGAGTTGTTTAAATGATCTAAAACTCAGCTGTTTTCACACTTCTAAGATGTGATTCCCTTGGTTGAAACCTTTGACTATTTTTCCAGCTCTTTTGTATGGTTATGACAATTTGAAATCGCTCTTAGACTTGCATTTTTGCTCGTCTATGCTTCTGAATTACTGCTGCCTCTGTTACACTAAATTCTAGATAGGATAGTTCTTCTCTGTGACGTTGGTGAAAGTTTTCAATTGCTTTTGTAATGTCTTTATACCACGTTACAGATTTGGACAGTTTTTGATAGCGCCTTATTGAATCTAATATGTTTACATGTTAACAGTTTAGCCTTACTCTAGGTTGCTACTGTAAGCTCCAGTATATGTTAGACAATCATCAGAAGAGAAAAGAATGCCACTGTTTGTTGAACTTAATTGCCCAGGATAGATAGGTAAGTTTGAATTGTTGAAGAGTATTAATTTTAGTCAACATTATACAAGCCTATTGTAGAGTTTCCTCATCTAGGCTCTACGTAGTCAAATAAGGTCTAACTACACAACACGTTTAGACTACAATTTCAGCATGGCAACTGGACGGTGGGACTTGCCTAATTTGAGTTTGATGAAGTTGGTGTTGATTTTCTTCAACATGTTGCTGATATTAAACTGCTCGAACCCATGCATACTTTTGTTTTTACAGCATAGGCAGTTTAGCTTCTTTGTCCTTGCTTCTATTTTGTTTTGAAATGCTTATAATGCGTATGAATTACACTAGACACGAGGGAAAAATGTTCATAGACAGCCTGAAAGGGGTCATCCCTGGCAGAAACTGAAAATTCGTGTTGTACCAATATTCGGTCCAATGTAGCCACCTTCCCCCTGCTTGGGTTGCTCGAGCAAACAACGTAGTAAGTTCCTACACAACGATTTTCCACCTCCGTTTGTCTGTCCATTTTTGGATGGTAAGAAACTGCTCATTTTGAGTTTTGTGCCCTGCGCATCAAAGAAACTCTTGCCAGAAACAACTTAGAAACACCGGATCTTTGTCACTGATAATCGAACGGGGCACCCGTGTAAGTGGACCCCTCTCGAGCAAACAATTCTGCCACTTTTTGGCAGTGTAAGGATGTCCGCAGGCCTAGGAAATGTCTTGCTTATTCAATCGGTCAACCACCGCAAAAGTACAATCAATCCCATGGGGTAGGCAAACCACTGATAAGTGTGAAATTATATAGTTTTATAGGTGCTTGGTCATTATATTATGTAACTTTTTACGCACTTCTCACACTTATTCTATGCTTTTTGTAACTCTTACTTTGGGTAGGAACTAATTCCAATTTATATGATAAAATCAGGAAATGATGACAAATGCATAGTTCTCCTCACAAGCTCTCCAACGCAACAAACGGGGATCAAAACGGACTTAGCGAAAGATTTTAGAGCCGAAATATGTTATGTCCGAGGCTTGTTAATACCTTTGAAGCCCGACCAACACTCAAAATATACTCTTCGGGTGAAAACAGCACATGGTCCGGGACTTAACACTTGCCCAAGGCCCCGGACCATCAAAGGAAAATGTTCTCTCGGGTAAAAATTCAAGGTGGTCCGGGACTTCATCCCCATGGACCAAGGCCCGGACCATCAACAAATTGTAATCTTACGCTAACCGCCTCCCTTGGAGGCGTACAAATACACACTACCGCCTATACAGGCGGAACAGGGAGAGGCTACCGCCTCAAATTTGGGCGGTCACCACACATGCGACCGCGAGGCGGAAGCATGAGAGTTACCGCCTGTTTTGGGGCGGACGAGACACAACGAACCGCCTGGAAAACTGGCGGAACAAATAGGCACTACCGCCTCCTTTTCGACGACACGACACAAGCAACCGCCGTATTAGGCGGTTAATACAGGCGGACGAAGCTCGCGAAGCAAGTTCTTCGCGTCTTCTTCTTCTTCTTTCTTCGCCGCGCCGCATTCGAACTGCTACTTCATTTATTACAGACGATCCCCACCTTAATTTCTGCACGCGGACTCTGCAACAATTGCTTCTGCCACCCGATGAAATCTCTTGCAGCAATTTTTTCCAGATCTGCATATCAAACTCCACCGCCTTTGACTATCGCGCCGACTCATCTCCTTTCTGTATCCCGTTCCACGTATCTATAAATAGAGCTGCAAATCCACTCTGCTAAAACTTGTCCATTAATCATCCATCTCCCGAACACACTTCGCCCACCTCACTCACTCACTCAACCACTTCATCCTATTCACTCGACACACCACCATTTTATTTTCTTCTCCATAAACACTCACCACACGTATTACACTCACACAATCACAAATTCATTCTCCAAATTCACTTACGTACGCATCCATTCACAATTCACAAGATCATTGACCACCACCACAAAACTCACGCCCCACCATTCTCCATATATTATCATCCGCCTCAATTCTATTCCGGTCTGTCAGAATAACGGAGCAGGAGTCAGCAAACAGATGATTCTTTTTCCTTATCTCTGTCATTTATTTAACAGTCCGGTTGATTATCTATACTCTGGGGAATGGTTATTATTAGTTTGTTTTAATTATGCAATTATTTTACCGGTTTAGATTAATATAACTTGATACAATTAATGTTTTCTCTCGCGTTTTTAATAAATTCATGTGTTTATTAAATGTCTACGAAATCTATTTTGATCAATCCGTGATAAATAGACAGGTCTATTAATTGTTATGTCTGTGAAAAATTTATTCTGATTGAATAATTCTAGGATTCAGATGCAAAAATATATTTCTTTTAATTAGCGTTGACATGTGTTTTGCCTGAGTTTAGATTAAACCTTGCATGTTCTGGTAAACGAGGTCATTAGAATTTAGGATTTAAATCTAAAGACTATAAAAGGAATTTTGCCAAATTATTCTTAATTAAACCGGTAGAATTAGTAAATAAAATTAAAAATCAAACGAGTAAAACCTGAACCCAGAGTCCGTTCTTCCATATTCACACCACACTTTTAATATTCTGTTTTTTAATTATAGCTGTTATGTAAATTCCTGTTGTCCTTTTATAATTCACAGTTTAGAAACAAAACAAAAATTCCCCTCTCAATTTATAACCTTGCTAAGTCTAATATTGTCACATAGTCCCAGGTTCGATACCTGGTTCCCTAAACTCTACTACAATAACCAGGATTTTTGCAACCTGACGGTTTTCTGATTTATTCTCTAAGATTATTTCTTGGTATTTAATAGGTCAAATTATCGTTTGCCAACCACTCACAAAATCAAGAGAAATATCTTCCCATATAGCTGTAGGAAAAGGAAGAGGCTGCAAAAGTCCCGTCGGTGATAGTGCCTCATACTTGTGCTTCTGTAGATTAGACAAGCAGCCATAAAGCGCTGCACATCCTTCATCATACCTGACTAGTATAGGCTTGCAGCAAGACGGCGGAAAGTCCGATAAGCACTTGAATGCCCCCTTAGGCGTGGAGTTGAAACTTTTCTAACAATTTGGGAATCCGGGGGATGTGGGACTAACAACTAGACTCCCTTCAAATAGATTTCCCTAAATGAGCTGATCAGGAGGCTTGCTCGAAGGATCTTCATGTAAGTCCAAAAATATCTACTTATATACCGGAGCAGCCTTGTGTTCCTTGATCAAATTTTCCGCTTCAGGCCAGCAAGGAATGGATAAAGCGCTTAACTCCGCATCTTCCCCCATCCCGGATAGGCCATCAACCAATGTTTCTTAGGATCACAATCCTAGCGTAGGATCATAAGTGACCCCTAGGGATCGGATCGTGGGATCGTTTGATCCTACAAATAGTGAGTTAATATTGTTAAAATATATGTATATATGTTACAAAACACTTCTATTTAAAGCATAAAGTTTAATTTGAGTAAGAAAATATAGCATTATGAATTATAAAATAATAAATTAAGACCAGAACAATGGACAATACATAATATGTCCATAAAAAAGTAAATGAAATGGAGATAGGTTAAACATGATCAAATCACAAACTTCATAATTTTTATGTGCGTCTTTATTTCTTCATCCCCTCCCAATGAAGATTATTAGCTACAAGTTTTTAATTTACAAATTAAGGGTTTTCACATCTATGTCATTCAAAAGAGTAAAGTAAGCAATGACACACAAAGTCAAATAAGTTCGAATAGCTTATTGTTCAATTATAAACCAAAAAAAATGATAAGAGTAATCAATAATATTTATAAATTTGTATTGGTACTTCTAAGTTATTTTTTTTCATTTTTTACTCCAAAGTTTTATAAACTTTGAATTTGCCAACCATTACCAATATTTAAATAAATGTTAAATGTTATATTTCTATGAACATCTAGGTACATTTTGTAATCTTTCATGATGAAGAGGTAACTAGAAGTGACATTCTAATCTTAATTCTTATTCGTTCAATGACCTCAAATAAATCCATATATAAAAGTTTTTTTTAATAACATCCAGTTGCAATGTTCAAAGTCATGATCTTTTGGGATTATGAAAGTTTTTCTAAAATTTTGATAACTTTTTGTTTCTTTAGATTTGTTAAAATGTAATTCACATAGATATGAAAAAAATAAACAAAAAATTAAATTAGGACGATAGATCGTAGAATCGTACTATGGATCTAGAGTGTGGAATCGTAAGATCGTGCGATGGGAATCATGATCCTTTGATGATCCTACATGGTTCCGACGTACCTGTAATCTGTTTCGTAACTATGAATTTGGATCGTAAGATCGTAGAATCGTGGAATTGAATCGCGATTCTATGAACATTGTGTTGGCCATCTTATTATGTTTCCCAACCTTATATTCCACCGAAAATCAGATCTAGTAGTTTTGCCAACCAGTTATGCTGAGCAGGAGTAGTAATAGGTTGTTGTAGCAGATGTCGCAAACGACTATGATCTGTCCTCACATAAACTGACATCCTACCAAGTAGAGCGCCAGTTGTATTGCTAAGACTAAGGCCATTAATTCCTTCTCGTAGGTAGACTTGGATAAGGCTCACCCCTGCAACCCTTTGCTGAAATAAGTGATAAGTGTCCAAAATGAGCATGTTTTATAGGTGTATTTCATATTATATTACACTTTTCTTGCTCATTTCTCCACTTCGGTTAGTTTTCCTCTAGTTTATGTTTTATTGTTTATCTCACAAATTATTGGTTTAACATGAGGAAAACCAGCTGGGAATAAAGTAGACGAAGAGACGAACGCATAGACGCAAACGGCTCAGAAAACGGGTCCAAAAACGAAGATCTAGAGCCGGTCAAAGTTTGAAGGAAAATAGGTCACGACCATGCTTGTGACCGCATAAGGAACCGCCTAGCTAGAGGCGGTCAACTTTGCAACCGCCTAAGGGACCGGCCTAAGGACCGCCTTGTCCAGGCGGACGCCAGCGGACTGGAGCACACGCAACCGCCTGTTCAGGCGGCAGCGGACAAAACAAAGTAAAAACCGCCTGTTATGGCGGTGTAGGCGGTCGTGACTAAAAATCAGTCGCGCCAGTTTTCTTCTTCGCTCGTCGACTTCGCCCGTCGACTTGCTTCTGCCATATCCATCTACTCCGCAGCCCTACCTTATTTTCCTCACGCGTCATCAGCTCTGTCCCCTGCAATTAATGAGCAATCAATGCTCTTCCACCTCTGTCTGCAGTCGTTCTTCTTCTTCCTCTCCTCTATAAAAAGCCACTGCTACTTCATCAAATACATACGTTCCACCCCAAACTCAACACTCAAAATCTCTCATTCATTACAAAATCCTACGTATGCTCCCTCTTCTTCCTCTTCATTTCTCCATTCACCATCCACCATCTCGTATTATTTATTACGTCCAACCTCTGTCTGACTTATTACCAGTTAATATGTCAGGCTAAGGAGGATTTACTCCGGGCAAGGTTTAATTATGGTTTGTTAGTGTGTATATATTTCTACCGGTTAAAATAAATTCAGTTTGTTACGATTAAAGTTTTGTTTCTCTCCCTTTTTAATAAATTTCATCGATTTATTAAAAAGCCTTACTAAATCTGTTTTTAATCTGATCGGTGAAACAGAGGTTAATTAAGCCGTAAAACTGTAGGAACTTATTTTCATCGTTTAAGTTAATACAAGTTGCAAGAATAAAATTCCTCACACTCCTCTGCCGTTTACACGCATTTTGCTTGAGTTTTCATCGGACCTTGCATTTTCAGGTAAACGAGTTCTTATGAGTTTTCATCGGACCTTAAGAAATAACAGGAATCTTGCCAAATTATTTTATTAAACCGGTAGAGATAGCACAATTAATCAATCATATTAACCTGAACCCGAGTTCCGTTTAATTCATCTTCATTCACTAAATTAATCTGTTATTTACTTTTCAGAAACAAGTCAATTAACCCCCCTTGTGACACGCTTAGGTACTACTTATTCACTATAAGTCCCACGGTTCGATATCCGGTCGCTTACACTTTCTATACTACACGACCGGGATTTGTTTGCAGCCCGACGTTTAATTTGAGTTTTAATTTCTTTTCTTTTAATTTTACACCAGTTTAACCACTCACGATTACACGTCTGCAAAATGGCGCCGTTGCCGGGGACTTGATTTATTCTAGTCCCTAAGCCCCGGTTAATTCACCTGTTATATATAATAATCTGTTAATATTATTTTGTTAATCTAATTTGGACATCTACTTTGGACTTCGGACTTCTGACTTCTGACATCTAATTACTAACTCTTTATATTATTGTCATTTAATTTCCATTGTCCTTAACATTTAATTTCCATTGTCCTTCATTTAATTTCCATTGTCCTTCAATTTCCAGTATACTAACTACTAACTTAATTTCTGTCATTTCTTTCCATTGTCATTTCAATTTCTGTCATTTCTTTCTGTCATTTCTTTCCATTGTCCTAACTACTAACTTAAATTTCTGTCAACTAATTCCTAACATTTTTATTTATTCTAACACATAACGAGTTTCTTTTCTCTGTTTTGAGTGGTGAATGCCTTTTACCAGGTCAAACAGCCTCCCAGAAAATATTAATAATCACACGGTTGGTTACATCCAGAGATCGAGAGAACCTTTCTGCGCACCCTAAGGCAGAACGAACTCAACAAAACATTACCACCACAGTGATAGAATCTGACCCGGAAGCTGACATGGCATCTACACCAGCGACAGTTCGAAATATCAACAGGCCGTCTAACCAAGGACAACAGCCTGCTATCATCCTTCCTCACCTTAGCCCATCCGAATACGATGAGTGGCAGAAGCTGAAGCCATATCATCAAATCAGATGTGTGAAGGAGTTGGGCATGTTTGATGGCACCAGTCCAGACGAAGCCCTGTTACATGTTACAAAATTCTTGCAACATGCCAACAGTCTTACTGCGACCGACGCAGTACTCCAGTACGCAAGATTGTCATTATTCCCTCACAGCCTGACGGGAAGTGCGAGCAAATGGTATCATAGCCTGACACCAAGTACCATTGGTACTGGGATGACATGGCCACCAAGTTCTACGACAAATTCCTACCCCCGAGCCGAACATTGGAGATGATTGCTGAAATCTATAATTTCAAGCAACCTGGGTCGGAAATATTTGTGAAACTTGGGATCGTTTCAAAGGACTACTACTTACTTGTCCTCACCATGGTCTGACGAAAGAACAAGTATCACAATTGTTCTACAAAGGCTTGATCGGTCCGTGCAGAACAATGGTACTGTCCTCGTTAGGGGCCGATATTCTGAAAAAGCCAGGAGCACAATTCTGAATAGCATGGAGTCTCTCTGTGAAGAAATCAGAGACTGGGCCTCCGGTGGATCAAGGAGCGGTACTCCAGGTTTATACATGTTGGGGAAAGTGATAACAAGTTCGACCAATGCTGATGAAAAGCCATGAGCAACTCATGGAAAGCAATGCTCAGCAGGCAACAAAAGTCAGTACTCTGCAAAAGTGGTTGAGCAGATGGCTATGAATTCCTACCCCCAGCAAGCTAAGTCGATGATTTCCCGATCATCTACAACCCCTCCAGGCTATGCACCTCTGTCCCAATCATCTCCTGTTATTTCTTGTACACAATGTGGTGGGCCTCATGACTATGAACAATGCCCCCAGCTACAAGAATTAAAAGCAGCAGAGGAGGCAAACATCACCAACAATTCAGGATACAGACAACCTTGGCAACGTAACATGCAATCCAACCTTCGCTACTCAAACACCGAAATATCCAAAACCCACATACCTTCAACCATCTCAAAATTACAGACCTCAGTCCAATTTCCAAGGAGGCCAAAGGCAATATCAACAACAGCCTTATGGCAATGAAGCTTCATCGAGTCGACCACTCAACCTCCTTCGAATCCTGAGTCTGAATGTCTCAAATGCAAGAGATGTTTAAAGCTATGATGGGTAAGTCCCGAGATACGCAAGAAGAGGTCGCAGCTCTGCGCAAAGACCAAAAAGCCTTGCAATCTCAGATTCAACAGTTACTCACCAACAAAGACCACCTGGTCAATTCCCTTCACAGACTAACCCCAATCCAAAAACAAGCAATTCAATCCTTATAGACGATGGCACATTCCAATCAACAAACTTGTGTGCAGTCTCCTTAAGGAGTGGAAGGGAACTTGCCACCAGAAAAGGAAAAGAAAAAGAAAATCATGAAGAGGCCTACATCAATGATGAAGACACAACCAATCCAGCTCACCTCCCTCAGAAATCCAAGTTCCTACTCCTGCAACTCCACCTCCATCTCGAGTTACATCGACATTTCCCAACAGTGAATGAAAAAGAAACACCTAGATGAGCAGTTCTCCAAATTCTTGAGCATTTTCAAGAAACTGACCCTCGACATACCTCTATTGATGCTTTGCAAGAGATGCCTAACTACGCCAAATTCTAAGGATCTCTTACAAAGAAGAAAAGAAACCTGGAAAAGAAACAGTGCACCTCACGGAGGAATGCTCTGCTGCCCTTCTTCGAGCACTCCCCCAAACAAACAGATCCGGGAAATCCCGTAATCCCGTGTTTTATAGGGGGTACTGTGGAAGCGGTTATGCGACCTGGAGCCAGCATTAATATCATGCCCTACGCCACCTTCTTGAAAGTAAAAGGAGGAGAAATGCAACCGGTTCCTTTCAAACTCCAACTAGCAGACAGATCAGAGATCAAGCCCATGGGTAGTCCGAGATCTGGTAGTTGGAGTTCTCGCTTTATCTTTCCAGCTGACTTCGTCATTCTAGAAATGGATGACGATGTTGAGGTTCCCCTGATTCTAGGTCGACCGTTTCTAAGTACTGCCAAAGCCATCATTGACGTCCACGATGGGAAAATCACTCTGCGGTACGAGGACGAAACGATCGAATTCGACATGCAGAAAATGATGAAGAAAGTTCTAACTTTTCTCCTCATGCTAAGACAGTGGGATTAACAGATGATGAGGAGGAGGAAGGCGATTTTTCTACAGATGAGGACATGTATTCCCTATCTTCCATCCCGAAAGCTGAAACTGAACCACTAGAGCAAGTATTATTACTTCTCTAGAAGAAAAGAGGATCCGGAAGTTAACGCCATGCTGGCGTATAGAAAAAGGAAAACTGGTTATCAAGCTACCGGCCACCAATCGAAGAACTCGACAGAAAACCTCAAAAATCAATTCCATCAATAGAACAACCACCAGAGCTCGAGCTTAAAGAGCTACCTTCTAAACTCAAGTATGCCTTCTTAGCTGAAGATGACCATTTGCCTGTCATTATTTCCTCTTCTCTGAATTCCGGGGAGGAAACAAGGCTACTCGAGGTATTGAAGAAACACAGAACGGCGATCGGGTGGACTATTGCTGATATAAAAGGAATTGACCCCTCCTATTGCACGCACCACATCTATATGGAGGAAAACTACAAGTCTATCAGGCAACCCCAACGTCGGCTAAACCCTAACCTCAAGGAGGTAGTTCGAAAGGAGGTTCTGAAACTCCTAGATGCGAACATCATTTATCCATTTCTGACAGTCCATGGGTCAGTCCTGTTCAAGTTGTCCCGAAGAAGGGGGCATCGAAGCTGTTATAATGATAAGGGAGAGGCTATCCCTCAAAGAAAATCACAGGTTGGCGCATGTGTATCGACTATCGGCGCTTAAACTTGGCACCAGGAAGGATCATTTCCCTCTCCCCTTTATCGATCAGATGTTGGAACGACTAGCAGGGCAAGAGTACTACTGCTTTTTAGATGGGTTCTCAGGGTATTTCCAAATACCAATCGCACCAGAGGACCAGGACAAGACACCTTCACTTGTCCATACGGTACCTTTGCATACAGACGAATGCCCTTCGGTCTATGTAATGCCCCTGCTACCTTCCAGAGATGCAAGCAATATTCGCTGATTTCATCGAACAGAGCATAGAAGTCTTTATGGATGACTTCTCGGTCTATGGCTCTAGTTTCGATAAATGCTTGGCACAACTTGATTTGATCCTAGGACGGTGTGAGGATACAAATCTCGTTTTAACTGGGAAATGTCATTTTATGGTCAAGGACGGGATTGTCCTTGGACATAAAATATCGCAGAAGGAATAGAGGTGGATAAGCCAAGGTAGAGGTTATCGAGAAATTACCAGCACCAACTACTGTTAAAGACATCGAGCGTTTCTCGGGCATGCAGGATTTATCGGCGGTTTATACAAGACTTCTCAAAAATCACAAACCATTGACCGACCTGCTACAGAAAGATGCCCCGTTTCATTTTGATGAAAGGTGTTCAGCTGC